>JZLH01S0620002.1:59941-80365 GCA_001188425.1 Eucidaris tribuloides
GGTGGGTAGGAGTGTGGGTAATGGTGGTAAAATAGGCGACGCTTCGACTTGAATAGTCGTGGATGTGGTGGCATAACCAAGGACTCTGTCCTATGTATATTAACAAATCTACTTGTGCCTATGGCAGTTATGGAACTAGCTAAGTGTGGATTTCAAAGTCAATGTGCCAGTCAATGCTCCTGCTGAAAGAACTATTTGCCATGCACAGCTCTGTTAATGTGGTGACTGTGAACACAATGTGATTTACAATGGGACAATTCAGGAAGAAGACGTAAACTAATTACTGTGTTTTGGAAGCAAGGCACCACCATTGTTTGTGCAGAGGAGAATAAATTACAATTCTAAATGGTACTAGACTTGCCATATCATGTTCGGATCTTATCTTCAATTACTGACGTGGTAGGCTCAGATAAAAATAAATTGATTGTAATAAAATACTCTGTTAGCATTGTTTAGTTTAATATATGCTTATAATAAGCAATTACACAACATTTAATATCATTTAATCAAATATACAAATGTAATTTTCACGTGAATCTTTTTTCATTATTTTAATAAACAAAACTTGTGAGCGGTGTTTTACAAATATTTGCTTTGTCCTCTCTAGACATATTATACACGTTAAACCTTACAGCCTATACTTTTAGACTAAATGAGACACACAATATCTTATTGTTCTGACTGATTGTGCATTTTGTGGCAACAGAGCACATAATGTATGCTCTGATGAGTGTACACAAAAAGCTTCTGCATGGCTCCCTTTATCACAACTTCTTACTTTTGTATGGACTAAAACACTTCATATTCTAGCTTGAGATGTTTTATGAACAGTCAGAAACATTTGTTTCATTAATAAATTGTAATAGGAATTTAGACATACACCAGCAATCTCCCCCAAAAGTATGGAAAATGGCAACAACTTGGATCCAATCCCCAATGGGATTTAAAGCGTGAAAGACTTGTTTGCAATTGCAATGAATTATAATAATGTAGCACCAACCGGACATTTCAAAACTCAACCTACGCAATATATCTTCAGGGAATATTGTTCATTAGATAATTTAAATACATCAACATTTGTTACTTCCAGTATAAATCACGATTGATTGTATTTCTGATTGGTGCTATCTGTCCTTGCTGGTGTGTGACGTTGGCAATAGGTCAACTTCTGGATAGCCATACACAAGGAGGAGGAGTGTCGCCATGGCAACCATAGGAACCACTACCAACCACTGGATGTCATCCGCAAGTCTGGTGTTGAAACTGTAAGTAATAAAGAAAAGGAAATTGTTTGATTAGAATGATTTTAAAATGATAGTGATGATTACCTGTACAGCTTCAACTTTTCATTAAATTTGGTACAATCTCAGGTATTTACTTTTGAGACTTATTTCTTTACCATTGATATTGTGCACGTTTTTTTTTTTCTTAATCACCGTAACTTACACCACTCTATACACTTTATGTTTGCATGGGGGAAGGGTTAATTTCATGATTTTTAGGAACATATCCCTGACCATGAAAATAATGGCACCAAAAGCATATCCAGGGGGGTGTTTTGGGGTGTTCAAACATCCCCAAAACACCCCCTTTTTCCGGGAAATACCTCCTTCTTTTGCAAAAGGGGGTGTTTTAAATCATCAGTGGAACTAAGTGACTTTACGGCGGCCAAGGTGAACGTGACAAAAATTTGGGACATACGATTATGATAGAAACATTTTTCGCTTCCCCTCCCCCCCCCCCCTTTCAAAAATGTGAAAATCCTATACAAAAACAACAATCAATTTTCAAAGGTAGAATTAGTCATAATTACATTTGTTTGCAAATGGAATTTTACAGTTTACGGTGTACTTATTAAGAACTGTACTTTTTCATGTAAGAACAGTTAGAGTATGCAGTGTCTAGTTCCGTAAATATAATAAACACAACAAAAAAAGTAACTAACCCCCTTTTTCAACATACCATAACTTTTTAACTAAACAAGTTTGTGCGAAATAATTTGACAAGAGTGTTTCTACACTCATTGTCTAACTTCTGTGTGAAAATGTGATTGATCCGTCGGGTCATGCATGAGTGAGCATGCATTAAAGGCGAAAATGCCACTTTTCAAAAGTCACAGGAGTCATCTTTTATGCCAAAATAATGGTAAATAATGACATTTTTTGCTTTATTTATCAAGTGTGCTCACTCAACCATGACATGGTTACAACCTCTTATGTCGTACAACATGGTTAGTACATTTTGCTGAAAAATTTTGTGATTTCAATTTTTTTTGCACTAAACTTAATGATTTTACAAAATTAAGCTCACCGAAGCATAAAATATGCCAAAAGTGCCAAAGGAGGTATGAGGGGATCAAACGATAAATGATTAACATGAATAACGATTAATCATTCACCAGAAACAAGAATTTGTACAAAAACTCCCGCATACAAAACTACCCCCCCAAAAATGACCCTTGTGTACTTTTAGAAAAGTGACATTTTTGCCTTTAATATGAGCTCACTCATGCATGACTTGACGAATCAACCACATTTTCACACAGAATTTAGTCAATTAGTGCAGAAACACCCTTGCCAAATTATTATGCTCACAATCGTTCTTTTATAAAGTTATAGTATTTTGAAAAAGGGGGTAGTTACTTTTTTTGTTGTGTTTATATTTTTTTAATTGATTGGTTAGATCTACATGTTTATGTAAGGTCATGTTAACGTACGGTAAATTCATTCATTAGTATCAGCAGTGATAATTACTTGATTGGATATGAATCTGTATACAGTTGGCCATGCTGGTTGGTCATGTGAACCTGAATCACAGTTGTGATTGGCTGATCTGGTGTTGAGACCTTCAAGCTGTAGCGTCCAGGTTTGGAGTAGCTTGTTGCCGGATGAAGACAAATAGAACCAGCAAACACCTGCATAAGATTGGAAAAAAAAACAGAATTATAGAAACTGTTTAACATTGTGGAGATTCAATTTTTAAAATGGTCAAACTTTGATATTTGAGCTATGTGACAGTGCTTGAACAGACAAAACGAATACAAAACTTTGAAAAGTGATGCTACCACTGGCAAGATATGTATCCATGGATAAAGATCACACCTAAATTGAGCATCAGGCTGACCCTTAACAGTAACAGCGGTTTATGGGAGCAAATGGGAATGGCACAAGTGGGTAATCACAGATTTTTACTTGTTTAAAGCATTTAATGATCATTTTGAAGTATTTCTTATCAGGGCTGTATTTTGACACATCAGAGACATTTATAACATGGCTAATCATGCACATTTAGCTCAGATTGTTTTACCTGGAAACATTGTCAATTGATGCCTTTAAAAAAATAATCTAAAAAAATATATATCCCTGAGTGAGTGATAATAGTGTAAAAACAATGTTGCAATATTACTTATATATCCAAACATTATTTGCAATTATAGTAAAGATTAGTAATTACATGTACTAACTAAATTTATAATGTTATCTGCACATTATTTTGCTGCAAGTGATTTAAAGAAAATTCTGTGAAGATACATAGAGGAAACATTGCATTTTTTAAAAGAACAAATCAGCATTTTAAAAGAAAATTTTGGAAGAAACATATGTTGAGAAAAGGAAAAGGAAAAAAATAACTAGATACTTACCTGAATAATGTATGTTTCTTTTGCTGCATTACTTCTGCTGTCAACAATGTCAAAATCTATTGTAAAACCTGTCCCACTTACATGAGAATTGAGTTTTGTCTGCTCTGTAATGAACACACCATGCTGCAAAGAAAGCATAAAAAGCAAACAATTGCTACATATTCCTCATAATACAAATACATCATACCACAACCACAAGGTATTTAGTTGTGAATTACGTTACACACATTTCTACTAGTTTATTCTAGTAAAGAAAGCTAAAGATGTATCATAAACTATCAAGTTGTCTACGAAGGTATCACTTTACCACATATTATTTCTGTTAAAGGTAAATGACATGATTGGGGGTAGTCCTCAACTTGGGCTGAAACTACTCTAGAATCAAGTTAACGATGCAAGGATTATCCTGTGAAAATCTTGTAGTCCAACGTTGACTCATTCTAAAAAAACTAATGTCAATATCCCTCATGGCAGGCAAACCTGCTGTGTGGCTCTCTATGGGTCTTATTTTTATCGTGCCCTGATAAAATTGAAATACTAGTATGTTCATGCTTGATTCTCCTTAAGTAAACAAATTACAGACAAATCCTTCCAGCTGGGAGATCCACTCCAGCTAGTGTATAGTTGGTATACATTTCAACTCATTTGGTTCTTGAGGCATTTTCATGTGTTCCCAATCATGTCACTAACCTTTAACATATTTGATAAGATTATATGTAATCAGCTTTGTAACAATGGGAATGGTATCACCAGGAAAAGGGAGGAGAGGTAGACCAAAAAGAAGGTGTATGGACATAGTAAGAGAAGATGTGAGGATGATTGGCGTGACAGAGGAGATATAGGTTGTGACGGAAAGAGAGTACCGCTGAGGCGACCCCTAATTGGGAACAGCCAAAAGAGAGAAGAAGCTTAGACACCATGTTCAAAACACAATGTCTTAATATAGAAAGTCATTAGCCACTTTACTATCTGACCAATTGAAAATAAAGCCAAACACAAAATGATGCACCATGCACTACTCCTGGGTACCCCCAGTGCACCACATTGTGTAGCCCCCTCTTGTGTCCATAAAAAGCATTTTCTTCAGTATTGGTGCTGAGACTTCTCCAGTGAACAGCAGAAAGACATGAACGGACAAAAAGTGGGGTGAAAATGAGGCTGAAGTTGTTATTTGAATGACCTTTAGTATCATGTAAAAATACACTTTGCACATGAGAAGTTTTTGAACATTGAAAAGCACACTCCAAACACAACTTTTACACAATTTTGTAAACCCTGGTCACAGTGCTAAAAAATAAATCAATCAACAAATTGGCATATTTCTACTTGGTACCCCAGGGTACCATTTATGTCATCAAATTTTTGTGACATCATCCATATGAATTTTCTGCCACATGAAAAGAATTCAAAACATAAATCTATAGTTGAATAACATCATCTTCTATACTTACACATATGGTTCACATATATATGTATGTTAAACTTCTTTTGTGAGAATGTGTTGTATTCAGTGAAAGAATTCATGAGCTCATTGTCATGATGTGCCGGTACCTTCTCTTTTTTGTATGTAAACTGTTCCTCAGTAGTCACATCCAGGAATCCAGGAGCCACACCTCCATCTCCAAGGTCCATTTCATCACTCTGTGAGGACATCACCATGACACTCCCATGGACTGTAGCAGCTATTATCTCCCTGCCCGGGCTGGTAGGGCGAATGTCTGCCAGTTGTATGGGAGTCAACATCTTCTCGGCTACGTCTACCACCTCAATACAAGGGCTAACACCAGACGTGGAGATGATGAAAAGGTTGCCATCAAAGCCAGAAGTAATCTGAAACAAAAAAATTACTGTTAATGATATTCTGTCAGTTGTCTTCCTATCAGCAGTCATTTCTATTTTATCTTAAAACAGCTACATACTATGCAACCAACTTTTACTCTGCCAATTTCTTCAATATATAAGGCTGGTTTGCAGACACTAAACACTAACAGAAATGTTGATCAAAACACACTTTCTCCTTTGCTATTCCATCTTAGTGTTAGTTACCAATATTTTTATTTTGCTTTTATGAAAAAAAGTGATTTACAATCCTTGCTAAATTACACAGTATTCTCAGTAAATTATTTGAAGATATAAATTTTTCCCAATCAGTAAAGTGCAACTGATAGAATTAAAAACTTCTGCAAGGGCCTACTATCATTTAATTTACACAAACATTTGGGAAAACAGGATCAGCCATCCAATATTTGAGAGTTAAACAGAGTTATCATTACAGTACGTTCAAACATTCATTGAATATTGCAAGATATAAAATAAAATACCTATTTGAAACCTGACATCTCTTTGCATTCATATTCATAATCAGCTTCAAGATTTAAAGGATTTAAACTGAAATTTTAAAATAAAAATAATAACATCATAACAAAATGGTTGATATCAATCACAACTAAAAGTATTACCTGTACGACTATGTTTGTATGTATACTTACTATATCAGGACTGTGTGATGAATTAGAGAGACTGGTGATCACAACATTCGACACAAGTCTGCTGCCTAGATACACAGGCCATTTTGAGAGAGGACTTCCAGTCTTGCCTGATAGGGCCCACACATTTCTAGATTTTGATTTCAATGCAAGAATGGGACAGAGACAGAAACAGACATAGAGAAAGTTGGGTGAGGGAGAGGAAGGAGAAATAGACATTAATTGTCAGAAATATAGGTTTACAGTCATGTTCACTTTTAAACCAACCAATAAAAGTAAGCCAAGACAGAAAATTACACTTTACATATTTCACACCTGTAGAGAAATGAGTTAGTCACTGTTTTTTGTTTTTTGTTTTTTTTTTGGGGGGGGGTTGGCAAAAGGTAATTTATAATTTCTGACAATTTTAATATCAGAATATGTGAAATCTGTTCTTAAAACTAGAAAATTTGTTCTGAAATTTGTTCCGTAATAACAACTATTTTGATAAGGTGCACAGTAATTGTCATCATTTGTATTAAAGGTGGGGGATCTCTTTTGCATGCCTTAAAATTAACATTGTGTAAATACCATGGCATTTAGAAGAAAATGCTATCTGGGAACCTTTAGCAAAATATAGGCACTTCAAACTCAGTTTTAATGGAATTATAGTGACCGTTAGACTCTGATTTGAATTTTTTTCCCACGATAGAAAAATTCCTACGATAGCACGAACACTAAACGGCTATTGGTTTTTCTTTCGCATTTTTCAAATTCTAGGTAATTACTCACCCCCAGATTTTACAGACATGCCCTTCATCAATAGCCTAAGGGCATGGGTTATCTTTTATTGGTCTGCAGGATGTTTGCAAATGAGATCCACTGCCTTTAAGTTAATGTGCGTAAACTGCCATTCTGCCACACAGTGTAAATAAAGCTAACAATGTATCACTACCAAATTTAGATAAACCTGCTAAAGACTAGAATAAGATATCTCGTGCCGGGGCCTACGGAGAATGTGTGCTATATTGAAATCACATTGTCTCCATCAGGTTAAAAATTACAGAGTTGAAACTTTAAAAATGTAGTGTGCAAATGCATTATTGTGACAGAAGTAACCAGATACACAAGCCCCTAAATAGTATGTATTCTGTACTTTAACCCTTTGGGGACGACAGGCTTGTACAGAAGCCCAGTACATCTCACACCCAGAAACGATTTTTTTATTTATTCAGGTCAAAATGTGTACTTAATTGTACATAGTCATTTGCAGGCAATACAATCTTAGTTTGGGTGAGAAGGTTAGAACATTTTCTGGGGTTCTGTGGAAGCCAGTCGTCTCTGAATGTGTCATATGCAGGGCTTCTGTACCAGCCCGTCGTCCCCAAGGGGTTAAATGGGAAATATGACAATTCCAAGCTTTGTCATTTCCAATTCCCAAGTCATCACATGTTGACAATTGAGGGTCAAACCGAGTTGAGATTGGCAAAAGAAGGGTTAAACTAATAATGGACAGTCATGGCATAATTACCCATCATCACTTGGTATTATCACATCCAACACACCATCATCACTTAAATCGGCAAGACGGGAACCAGGGAACGTGGTGCCAGAGATCTTTGAGGTCCATTTCTTGTTGCCATGGGAACCAAAACAAGTGACAGTCCCTGATGATTCAATGACTATCATATCTAGTTTTCCATCACCATCAATATCATCAACAGATATCTGTATGGGTTGCATAAAAAAAAATAAACATACAACTTAAGAATAATAAATGACCTTATATTGCATCAAAAAGTGAACAAATACAAGTACCTTTATTTATTTATTCATTCATTCACTTTGGTCTCTACTTTCAATGAGGATAAAAAGGAAAAAGTGAATCATTAGCTCATCAGGATGTTTGATGCATCACGGGGCAATTTCCATGAGTAGTAGTCAATTTTTTATAATTCTTATACACAATTACAGACTTTGATCAGTCTCTCTGAAGTCTTTTAATTCTGATCAATTAACATCATCCCACATAAACATTTCTGAGTCATTACTTTGTCAGCATGATACTTTGTGTGGAGATTTAAAAAAAAATAAAATGCAGTATTCTGCTGTTCTCAAATACTCTATCTGTACCGGAGGGTCAATACCAGCATATCAAATAATAATAGATGTCCAAACGACATTAAAAAGTAGAATGTTGAAGCAATATCTGCAACTCATCAGGATATCACACGTAGCTGCAAACTCATCTGCTTCTTGTGGCATTTTCAAGTGTTCCCAATCTTGTCATTAGCCTTTTATGTGTCGGATTGGTGTGAAACATCAGCCCCAAAGTGCCCTAACCTTTTGAGACAAGCAGGTCCAAATCAAGGAAACATGAATGATCACTGACCTGGCCACTGATTGTGCCATCGAGGTGAACAGGAAATCCTGCTCTTGGACGACCCTTGTCGTCTATCGCATGAAGAAGGCCCGATGTGGTTGCCACGACGACCTCTAACGAACTGTGCTGGCTGTCCAGGTCTATGACTGTTGGAGGGTGAAGGAGATAGGCAGGGTTGGCAACGGATTGCTGAAATGAGGACAACATGAAGGAGGAAAATTATCTATACTTGTGAACACTGTGTCCCAGATTTAAACCTCACAGGTCTGAAAAAGACACAATGATAAATCCAGTATAAAGAGTGCTGCTGGAGCCAAACTGACTGAAAGATCTACTACTTTCTGATTGTTACAAGTAAAAATCTATCAATCTTATGGGACTTCAAATCTCAATTAGGAACTCCATAGCAACAAAAGTATTACCATTCCCCTCTCTCACTTGTCCCTACATGCACTCATCCCATTATGCATTCCACCATTTTTTCCTCAACAGTCAAGTCACTTTTTATCATCTTATAAGTTTCAATGTGGAACTACACAGATGGAAATACAAATATCTGCAAAAAAAGGAATAATGCATCTTTGCATTTGATTGAACATCCTGGATACAAATTTGCAGAGGAAATATCAACAGACAATGCAATACACATTAACCAACATACTTCCCCTCTAATCATTAAACAGTCAAACAATATCCTTGTTTTCATTAACCTAAGAACAAGTTTCTGTGAAATATAGTATAACAAATGAAACAAATGAAATAAAGTATAACAAATGAAATAAAACAAGTACATTGGTCAACATATTCTTTGCATATGTGTTGACTTTATTGAGACATTGACATATTTGTGGTACATGGTGGTGGTTTGGTTCAAACTTGAACTTTTAACCACCTTGAACTATTCATGAATCTTGAACTTTTCCACCAGCCATGAAACCAAACAATACAAGAGTACATGTATGTGAACTATTTGAGGCGTGGGTTTATTTTCCCGTGACTTCACATTGTCTGGTATTTCATATAAGACTTTGATGGATCTATTGAGAAAACTTATTGGCACATACCCAAAGGCATGCAACCATAATGGAGAGAAAGAGAGAGACATATATAGGCAATCAATGAATAATCCCATTGTAAATTAATTGACTGCAAAGGTCATGTTAAAATCAACACTGGATTTCCATTTCAGTCAATATACTGGTCCAACAACTTCAATGTTAATACAAAATGTGCAAAGAATTATAGCTCTAGTATGACTGTTAAAACCTACCCATAACTCTGTTTAAATCACAAAGCATAAAACCAAAATTAGTTGAATGAGTATGTATAGTGTGCTGCCAGCAAATTTAAAAGCAGGAGAATCGGTAATGAATCATGTCAAGTATTTAATAATCTAACAACTTGGTAGAACATTGCTTCCAGAACAAGTATGTCATTGTATAGGACAAAAATGCAAAATTACATCTACTTCAATGATAATAGAGCTAGAGAACATATATGCAGTCTATGTAACATAATGATTTGGTATAATTGTCTTATACTTTATTCTTAATAAACAATTTGAGAAATACATAGATGACTTAAAAATTAGGATCTTCTTGAGTAAATTTTTAACCAACCATTCGATCGTAGGTTTCAATTTTTATAGGGGGTGTATTATCTTGTTGCATAATTGTGAGCAATTTGTTGATCATCAGCATGAAAGTAGGACATAAAGAATCTGTCAACCATTAAAAGTTCAACTATTCACTTTCCACAGACTACAAAACTAGATATGCACCTTCAGACAGAAAAGGGGTTTGATTTACGTCGGAAATTGTTAACTTTCCTTCACACATTTGCAAAGGAAAACTTTTTTTAGCACGATAGTAACTTGCTAAACATGCAGGACTTCCTGGAGATAAATCCAGAAGTCTGCAAAAGAGTAAAATTGTCAGAAAAGTATGGACTAATGCCAGAATCAGCACTATGCTGAAAGAGACTACTAGCCTATGGTCATGACCACAAGATTGGCATATGGAAGCATGCTGCTTTGCATACTAAATGAAGTAGATTCTACATATTTTGAGGACCCTTGTGATGAATGCAGATTTGCTGCATATAAAGACAACATTTAGAAATTCTTGGAGAAATTTGGTAAACTGAACTCTTCAGAGAAAGCAAGCCACAGAGTTCAACCAAATCTTCACCATGCAAGACAAAAATTGATTATCATATGCCAGGGTATCACAATCTCTCACATGGCACTACCATTCATCCCACACGATTGTGCCTCACCTCCACTCCATGGGAAGAACTTTGTGCTAAGGAAGCCATGCAGTGCTCAAATCTACATGACCACTGTCTTCAGGGTGGGTGGACAGAAGTAACAGGTAATGTGATCAAAGTGACTAAGTAAGTGACCCAAGTGCCACACCTAGGAGGGCTTTGGACTTTTCAGCATGAGTCAAACACCCTCACCATTCAATCATAAATGCTCCCCATGACACAGACAGACCATATGTATCACCTAAATATAAGACACTTCCAGGGGTTAAAAGGGGGTGGCTCTTTTTGTGTTTCTTTTTTCTTCTCTTACATTATATACATTCTTCATCAGTAAAATATCTAGTTTTCAGCTGTACAAAATACGAGTTATGCAATCTATAATCTTCATGTACAATCCCATGACATGTCAATGGGAATGTTCCTGGAGGTTCAAGGGAAAATTACTCCAGTCAGATGTTTTATAACAGCTATTCTCGATGTTTTGGGCTCACATGATCTTCTACCCACATGCCACTACTCTCAGGCCATGTCTTACCTTTGATAAGTGAAGCGGAATCTGATGAGTGACCAGTCCACTCGTCATGTTGATAATGACCAATGCCCCGCCCACAACATCCTGCACAACTGCACTCCACTGACCGCCCCTGAGATAAATGACATAATCAAACAGGAAAAGAGAGAAACTACAGTGAATGCAGTATTCAGTTAGGCATGAAGGCTGAACAAATTTTGAAAACAGGACGTTCTGGGGCATATAAGGACAGTGATTCACAAGATAAATACTGATAAGTTATCCGTGAGGTGTATCCTGTTGATTTCAAAATATTGGCCTTACTCTGTAGAACCTTTGTTTTGACTTGCCCTGATGGTCATTTAAAAGCATAAATACATGCCTAGAGAGGCATTTAAAAATGTCAATACCGATCAAATCCTACTATCACATTATTGTGAAGAACATCATACAATGACGTAATCTAAAAGAATTGTCCTTGTAAATGTCCCTTGTCTCTATTCTTGCAAAAAAGACCCGAATTACTTCAATGAATAGTATATGCATTATCCAAACATACAATATAAGATGAATGACAACATTGCACATTTTACTTCACCTTTTCTTTATATTACTATATCTATTGCATTATATTAATAGTACAGACTTTGAGAGCGGCATCACAGAGATGAAGCAATGGGACTTTTAACAAGTTTATCACACTGATACAGTATCAATATCCCACTGTCATAGTTACTTTAAAATGATTACAAATTATGTTATTTACAACCTGCAGTCCTTTTAAAGGTAAATGACATGATTGGGGGTAGTCATCAACTTGAGGTGAAACTGTTCTAGAATCAAGTAAACTGTGAAAGGATAACACTGTGAAAATTTGGTTGTCAAAAGTTGACTCATTCTAAAAACTAGAGGCACTCGGCGGGGGGGTGGACCCTTCGAGCACATGTATCCCCCGAACCCGTCCCTTCACCCCCCATTTTGATAAATTCCAGCCAGTAGAGCGCTCACAAGAAAATCTCTATAAATGTCAGAACAATGAGGGCACTGTCACTGAAAACTATTGTTATGCAGAATGACACTCCCCCCCCAAATAAACTCCAAAGCAAGTTTGAATAAAATCGGACAAGAAATGTGGCCGATAGATCACATACAAGTAATGTGACATGGCACCCAAGTCGGAACACTGAGGGCGCCATCACTGAACACTAATGTGGCCTACATGTAGAATGACCACCCATACACCTATACAGCAAGTTTGAATAAAATCCTTTGGGTACCAACAAAGTAATTGAAAAAATAAGCATTTTTGCAAATTTAGACCTATCAGGTTGACCTTTGACCATGTAAAAGGTGGAACATTGGGAGCAGCATCACCAAAAGTTATAGGTGTCTAGAGTTGACCATGATACACTTACACACCAAATTATTAAAAAAATCTGTTGAGAACTGCGGCCAGTATAGTGCACACAAGCAGACCCTGAAAAATGTACCTTTTTGTGTACAAAGACGGACCAAGCGAGGGCGCCACCACCAAAAACAATAGGCGTCTTTGCTTTACCATAATACACCTTCATACCAAATTTGAAGATGATCGGAGAAGAAATGCCGCTGGTAGAGTGCTCACAACGAAATCTCTGCGGCGGATGCGGCGCGACGAGGCCAAATCCATAGTATCCTCCGAACAGAGTTCGGGGGATACAATAAATTCCATCTGTATGCCTGTGACAGACTAATCTGTTGTGTAGGGTTCTATGGGAGTAATTTTTATCGAGGCACGAGAGAAACTAACTTCATGCTTGATACGACTTAAGTAAACAAATTCGAGATAAATCCTTCCAGCCAGGATAAACAATCCAATTGGTGTATCCATTGATATATTTTTCCACCTGTTTGGTTCAAGAGGCATTTTTTGTTTCTCCCAATCATGTCACTTCCCTTTAAATACAGACCATAATTCGTACGAAGTTAACCTTAACTCCCATCTCCAGTTTTACTAAACTAGTTGTAAAGTTATTGAATTGGGTATTCAATACTGAAAAATAGTGACACTAATTTACATCTAAATTATGATATCGAGTTTGTATAAACCAATCACAAACACAAATTTCCCAGCTGAACCTGGAAAAAAAAATCATGCTTGTTGCAGAGGAGACAAATGTTTCCTGCTCCTGTTACATCCTCTTTCCTGATTTCTGCAAATTTAGTACTTTTATTTCCTGCAACAGTTCCTCTTAGAGTTCATTGATAGTTTAAAGGTGGAATTCTCATTTGGAAATGATGGATTACGGTTTCACAGGCTTCAACAATGACAGTAAAGTAGAATATCCCTATGTTTCCTTCTGTTTTGGAGGACTGAAGGAGAAAGAAAACCCCACCCCCCCCCAAAAAAAAATGTAAATTCATGATTACTTCCTGTTAATACATGTATGTGACTCCTGATACTTTCTACAACTTGTTCAACAGAGCTGTGAAAACTCTTTCAGAAAAAAAAATGTATGGACAGTTAGCATTTGGCCAAGCAGTAATCCTCTTCAGCAGGTCTGTGTGACCGCACTCTTTAAATATTTCCTGGAGGTATAGGAATATATGCTTTAAGTATACTTCATGAAGCTGGCAAAAACCCAGAAGGGATGTGGAAGTCCACACTGTTCAGCTTAAATCCTGGTTTTATGAAAATGCTGCTTTTAAGTAATATTTAATAAACTTAATCCATCATGGGCACAAGTCAGAATCTGTGAGGTACCTAGAGAGTGTCATCAGAAGTAGTGCTCAAAATACACGGGGGCTTGGGGCGATTTTCCCCCGTAATGCAAAAAAGAGCCCTCAAAAATGTCAAAAGAGCCCCAGAAATTCCCATAGACACAATGTAAATTGTAGCCAAATTTAGCCAAAGGAGCCCCCGTGAGAAAAAATTATTTTGAGCCCTGAATTCAGAAGTACATAATTTTGGTCCTTGGACCCTGATATTGCAGAACCAATGGTGGTCGCCTGAACTATGTAAAATACTCTGCATCTCCCGAGCCATACAAATGATTGTGCCAAATTTGGTTAAAACTGAACATCTGTTTAAGAAGATAACAATTTGTGGGAGAGGCAGGTGTACCATTTGAGAAATTTTGATTTCTGCTATGGATCATTCTTGTTAAGTTCAGTCCAAAATAAATCCAATAACGCATTTTAAGAACAAGATGAAAATGTAAAAAAAAAAACTATATGCATGACGCACAATGGATAACACTTGCGTCTTCAGCTCAGGTGAGCTAAAAGTATAAAACAGTGCCATTTGAGGGGGGAATGGCCATGACCCCCTTTTTGTTGCTACCCCCCCCTCCCTCCCCCAAGAAAAAGGAATGTGTAATCCATTTGTTTTTATTTTTGTCTGTATGCTCAAAATATTTCATGCACACAATGACTTTGTCACCACCTCCTGAAAAATCCTATATCTGCCACCAGTGAAAAAATTAAAATGTTCTTTTCTGGGGCTACTTTTTTCTGTTTTAGTGCTTTCCATTCCATAATTTTTTCCCTGTCTGCCACTGCAAAATGTGGGTTTTGGCATTTACACATATTTTGCATGGAAAAAATATATCTAGTCAACAATATTGATAAATGTTCAATTCCAGCCTGGTTATGAGTGGATTGTCATTGAAATAAAAAACAGACTTACCCTAGTAAACTTTTGTATTATGTAACCAAACACTGAAATACTGCAATTACACCCATAACAAATTTAGCGGCTTTTGTAAGCTACATGTACTTGGCAAAATATGGTACTACCAAGTATGTCATATGTTGATCGCTATTAGTCACAAGTTATAAAACATCATATGACTTCAATCACATAAATGCTGTTTCACTGTGGTTGAACTAAAAAAACAGGATCTAGATTTTTATGGGGGTGTAAGCTGGCTTACTGCGATCCATAATGGTATTCCAACAAAATAAAACAAGAATGAACATGTCTCTACTTTCATTTGGGTTGTTATCTGGTACATGACCTTTCCCCAGCTGAAAGAACTTGTTTATTTGATATGCTGCAGGAATAAAGGGGGTTTCAAGCACCAGATTACTGTATTTCCATGACTTTTGGTCTTAAATGGATAACCTGTCAAAGATGGTGGATCAATATTTCTTTCACTACAGGACAATACTTCTTATTCCTGTTAGAGATGATTTGATTTCACTACAACAAACATTTCCATAGACCCCAACACAAGTTAACTTTTACTTCTCTAACAGAATAAAAGGCACATACCGTAATGATAAATATATAAACACATATTTATTAAAATTTAATCATCTTGAATTTCAACAGCATGAATTTCAATAAGTTCAAATCATATATTGCTGAAAAATCTAAAACATGTGTACCTCAAACAATATTTAGAGTACCGAAGTGTCACATCACTCTGGTTCAAAAATATATGCGGAAAATGGAATAACTAAGAGCAGCACAATACAGCTGGATGTTTCTAACAATAGGGCAGCTGCAGTTGTACTGCTCAGGTATAGTTTAGTTATTTCCCCCACATAATTTTTAACCAGTCTGATGTTACCACTTCTGCTCTTTGTATACGGTTTGGCTACATGTCTTGGCCAGTAAGTTTGAATGATACGTATCTTTTAGACTGATTTTCTCCCTTACCTTGATAAAAGCTTTTAAAGCTTTTTAATTTAGTACATGTTTAACATAATTGTAACCAGTACAATTTTCAAATGACACTACTTCATGATGATAATAAAGTAGGCCAGACATTCACACAACTTAATCATTTATACTACTTGAATTCTTTTTATCCGATTTTGGGGAAATTCCATTTAGTAAAATCCAAGTAATCCAAGGGACAGAGGAACAAAGTTCAACGCAAACTGGCATTAGCTAGGGTGCTGTCTCATCTCTGAGATTTACTTGGACTTCCTCTACAATTAAGATGCTAACAGACCTACCAACTTACAATAATTCCCATTATCTCGGCAAAGTGGCCAATTTGGCAATACAAATCACATTTCCTTTCACCACAGCATGGATATGCCAATTCAAGAGCAGATTATTGAATTTGCATCATTATGGGGTCCCACAGCCCTGATCATCTCTTTGAAACTATACTAAATGTACTTTGGATGATTTCTTTTGTTTCCATTGTTTTCAAGATCACATGATCACACTAATAAGTTTACAATGGGTTAATGGGCCTCAAACTAGTGTAACAAATTGTCATGAGCAATCTGATGACTGTGCTGGGTACTCGGGTAACAAGTAGTTGATGTGTAATACCAACAGATGTTTAAATTAGATTTGTAGTCAAGAGGTTATTCAACTGTTAATCAACCACCTCTATTAATGTTTTTTGGGGGGTGGTAAAGGGGATATATTTCAAATAATTATTTTTTAATAATACTGTTTATGCAAAAATAATTTCTAAAATTATGGTACTGAAATATCAGCATTATCATTATCATTGATACCAATGTATTTTCAACAGCTATATTTGCATCAATTATCAAAGAAAAACATGTGCAAGTCTCTTTTAAATATGATATAACTTAGAATTTTAACTTGTGAGCAGATATCACTCTGAATATTATTTATGGCAAAATTTAGAGTTCAAACAGCACTTTTGTTTTCAGTATTTTCTTGCAAATGGAAAACATCTGACCATGCAAATTTTGGGCATAAATTGTTCATGAAGTTCTTTAAACAAGAACAAAATCAGCAATAACAATTCAACAACAAAAATCATTCAGAAAAACTCATCCCCCTTGTACCAATGCTATACTACACCTTTAACATTATTTTTTTGCTGCATTTACATGGAAGCACATGATGAAATCCTGTTGTCTTGAAATCTAGCCAGCTTTGGTTTTACTTTGGTTCTGCTTATACAAAAAAGACCTGGCATAATTCATTAAATGGATTTCCTTAACCTCATTTCTCCCAACGAAAAATCTGTCAACATTACAAAGCTTAATAACATGTAAGCCTAACTGACATAATAATCTTATGAATCATCCAAAGTTTGTCTAGACGATGGCATTTCCTTTGATTTGAAAATCATTATCACTTGACCCCCCCCCCCCCTCCCCTCTCCTGACAGATTGTGCCAGGGTTTCCAAATTTAAAATTTATTCTTTTTACAATTACAAGTATAATAACCACAAAGCTGGTATCAGTGGCTATTGTTTAACTCCTTAAATTTGGCTAAGGAAATAAGAAAATTGAGAAATGAGGATTCTCTGCATAGTTTTATGCATTAAGCGAAGTGAAAATTTTCATCATGAGGTCATTACTCCATCAACGAGTAAATTACTTAGCAAGAGATGACTTCCCAAACTATCTTCCTCTATTAAGTTTTTGTCTGAACTTTTGCACACACACACACACAAAATGTTTGCATTTTACCTACATGAACGTAGACTATAAGAATAAATACTAAGTTTGTTGTCTACCCATTTAACTACACAATATACTACACTAAATATACTAATACTCCCTTTAATTTGCATTCCATTGAAAGTGAGTGTACATTTATTCCAAGTAGTAACTGCATTTGCTATAAGGTAAATTTCCTTTAAAGTAAAACCTCTTTGTGGGCTTGGGAAATCCACATCATTACCTTTTTTCAGAGAAATGTTCAGAATTGTATTACATTAAAATATATATCAACTTTTTTTAAGTGTTGAAACAAAACTAATATTCCAAGAATATACATGTATGACCTTCTTAGGATCTAACAGTTTTGTCACATAGTAGTGATTAAGGAAGTAAAAAGTTCATGCAACTTTGCTACACTCATAAAAAGTGGATAGAATGCATATCAGAAATCAGCACATTTAATTGATCAATAATAACTTCACACTGTTAATTTCCATCTGAGGAACTTACAAGGTTTAACATAAATTTTTAGATTTTTTACATACTGTCTCTGGTTATAACAAAACACAGGACACTTTCTTCCTCTTCTCCCATCTACAACAAGAGAATAATTACTTCAAAATCAAGACGCTTTAAAACTATTAATACTAAATGCTTGGGTTAAGAACTGCTAGCAATATATATCAAGAACAGTTTCACGTTACATGCCTTCCTAATAGGGGAGGAAACACTACTAATCATTTTCAGTAATCGAAGAGTTAATGAGTACATATCTGATTACACCACCAATGACATTAAACGATTGCAAATGCCTGCCTCACCTGCGTGAGTCAGGCTGCACATAGTACGACACAGGAAGCGCCAGTTCCTCCAATCTGCCATCCCTGTTGAGGTCTGCTAACGCTGGCGTGGTCAGGACGTGAGCGTCATAAGAGATGAACGCGTCGGTCTGTACGGTACAGAGAGAGAGAGGAGGGGTAGTAACAGCAGCAGTGGAGGCATATCACAACAAAACCTACAGCAGCACGCTTGCCGTCCTGAATCCGGCTCAGTTTGATCTTGTCACTGAGCCAAACAGGAATAGGTTCCACTGAACTGAACAGGAATATATTTGCTGTATTTCTTCGTATGCAGCAGAGGAAACTGGCTTTCAAGGTAAGCGATGTACAGTGTGCCTTCCGTACATCTGCATTAGTGCTTTCCATGCTGCATTCATTGATGTTTTAACACCATACAAACTCATTACTCTCAGATTGTTTTGTTATGCTGTGTACTAGTGTCAATGCAGTGATGGTTTGCAACTGTTTAACATAATAACAAAACTTATGCTAGTTTCTTTGGACTTTTCTACCTCAAAAGTTTCAGGAATAGTTAGCAAGCTGAACAAACTTCTGTCATCAATCTAATCCAACATTCCCTTCTTAATTTCTCTACAGTTATATCATGACACAACCTAGAAATATATCTTAACTCTGATGAGAAACATTTGCTTGAAAGGAAACATTGTTATTAACACTCAAGTGATGTTTGTGACAGCACTTGTTGAAAACATATTGAAATATCCTATAATAGCTTAATTTTAGTGTCTGAAGTATTTGATTCTAAAGTTATCATCATCAGTATTACACATATTTACACATATTGTACATTTATAACAATATAAAAATGAAAATCTTTATCACATTGATAATAAATTTTAGCACTGAATAATAAGTTTTATAATATCACCTCACTTCACTATATGTACTTGTCACATCTTACCATGCAATCAAACCATTTCCGAGGCTTTTTCAATGAGGAACAAATGAAAATCCCAGGAAATGGCTTTCAAATAGCATCATCCCGTACGGTTCTTTATTGTCCGCAATATGAATTTGCTGCCAAGTTTATTATTCAAAATTCAGGAAAATGGATTGAAAAACTTAACCCCAGCCTCCTGCAGCAGGATGACCAGTATATAACCTAGGTGACTGCATAATTTTAGGATGACTACGAGTAATTATACTGACCCCTTTGTTGGCGTCCTTTGCTGAACCAAGATAGTGTTGGATATCAGTGTCAACTGACTTGCTTCCATCATTAAACCATCGTCTGGATACACGGAGAGGGGGTACCTAGATTTCAATGAAGAGTTTTTTAAGTTAGTGAACAACAATAATCTGTAAGTCATGATTGGCACTTAATTTGAAAGGACAAAGGAGTTAAAGGTAAATGAAATGATTGGGGGTAGTCCTCAACTTGGGGTAAAACTATTCTAGAAGTAGAATCAAGTAACTACATGTATGCAAGGAATCTACTGTGAAAATTTTGTAGTCATAAGCTGATTCATTTTGAAATAACTTCCATCAGTATGCCTTATGACAGACAAATCTGTTGTGTAGCTTTCTATGTGATTTAATTCTCTCGGCCCTCAAGAGAAATAAACTGCTGGCACGTTCATGCTTGATTCTGCTTAAGTAAATAAACAAACTCAAGGCAAATACTTCCAGCCAGGAGATCTACTCCAGCTAGTGTATCTTTGGTATATCTTTCAATCATTTTGGTTCTAAAGGCATTTTTTATTTCTCCCAATCATGTCACTGCCCTTTAAAATACACACTAGCTATTTTGAAAGGATGCATTATTTAAATGACAGCAGTCATTATGTATTTGGTGACAGACATTTATTTGAAATATAAAGCAAGGTAATTTTCTTTCATTGTTATCTTTCTATGCAGGGTGCATTTCACTAATTTTGCAGCCTTGTAGTGAATGTTTACTAACTTCTTCCTTCCTTTTTGACGA
>JZLH01S0620002.1:84106-105777 GCA_001188425.1 Eucidaris tribuloides
GTAGTTTTCACTTAGTTTGTTGACGCCAAGTCATCCGGTACCAAGATTTTGGAATAAAATAGGATCTGACGTATTGCATAAAAATGATCTAAAATGAAAAACACTCAACCAAGACTGGGCAATTTGTATCATTTATCTACTGAAAAAGATTTTCTGTTTACTTGGGTCTTATGACATAAGATAGTATGAAGCGGTCTCATCTCTGTTTTTCTTTTACACCTGTATAGATACAGTAGATTTTCGCTACTTGATTCTGTGAGAAAGCAGAGTGTATTTTCTGTGATAAATTTTCATGTTCCAGAGTCCCAGAAAAGTTAAGATGATGGGAAGTTGTTTATTTCCGGATGTAGACGTAGGGTATGCCGAACCGCGAAACATTATTTTCACATACTTTTTTTTTCCTTCACCGGCATGGATTGATACTGACTTATAGACAGTTGTCCTGGCGTCAAACTCTGAGGGCCACTACATGTATGGTATTTTTGACGCTAATTGAGATTTTATTTTATTATGGATCATGGAAAGTGTTAAACTATTTTGATTTTAATTTTAAGTTTGAAAATCGTAACTGCTATGTAGAGGTAAAACTCTATCTTAGTCCCTTCTGGATTGGTCAATCGTTTACATGTATATGTAAGATGGCACATCATAGAGTGTATGGGTCGTGTTTTAAGATACATGTATTTCATGCATCGCAGGCTGCACCTGTGTTTTCTATTTTTGTGATCGTGTAAACACGGCATACCATAGATATGGTCAAATCTTTTTGATTATTATTATGTATTTTTTATTCATGTTCTTTCTGACATTTCTTGTTAGCACGTATCTCATTAACGCCATTGTAATCCATCTTTCGTAACTTAACAAGTTACTGTTACCTACCGGAAAATACGGAAACGCCGTTCGTCAACACCTCACACACAATTTTTGTCAGTTGTGCGTCACTTGCCAGTGACGTCATCTATGACTAATTAGGTTAAAAAGGCTAGGAAGTTAACTATATTGCAATAGTCTCGAGCCGGCGCAATCGAATCAAACAACCAACTTGGCAAGGGTCAAGTTCAGAGTCATGAGGTCATCCTTTAGGTCAAAACAGTTCCCTCCGGCGCGCGTCTTCACATGTCAGTGTACGAGCGCCTGTCAAACAATTAAAATGCTATCCTAACAAAATGATATGCTTAATAAACCGCACCTATAGAAGGAATTATCGAGTCAGGTAATTGGACAGCTGATTTAGAGCGTAGCTCGCACGACGTAGCCGGCGCCGGAGCAGTTTTTCGAATTGCACCTTCGAGCCGAACCGAAAACGTATTTTTCCGAGAGAATTTAATGTACTGACTTGATATTAATCACAAGTATGCAGTTCTTTTTTTCCCCCTTGACCACCCTATATATTTAGTATCAGTGTAAATAAATACATGAACTGTCTTTAAAGAAAAGTATGAGAATTGATTTAATTTCACATCCAATGTCATCTATAATTCAATAGGTATATCATAATTCAGGCAGCATACAATAAAATACAGTACTAGTAGTACATGCCTACTGAAGTTTAGTGTTTACAAATTTAACCTACCATATTTTTTGGCTTATCAAAACATATACTGGAATTCAATGATCATACAGCACAACAGAGAAACAAAGGAAATGCTGTTGAACAAATTTACCTTAAAGTTATCATTGATTATATCTTTACTACCTATGCTCTTTTTAACATCACAAGTTCATAACAAACACTTGGATAACAGGACCCAGTTACAATTGCTTTCCCATTTGGAGATACAAATTAACAAATTTTAAGAGTTAAGGTTTGAATTTTTTTAAAGTCACATACAATGTAACTTTACAACCAAACATCTTGGTTTATAAGGCGTGAATTGGTAATCATTAGCTCCGAAACAATGAAATAATGAATGCATTTTAATGGTCGTTCAATGTCAACAGGTAACTATATTAAAAACACTGCACAAACACAGCTCCACAGGGCAATTCGGCACTGAAAAAAATGTCCATTTTCACAACATTTTTCAATCTGCTGTCCATACAAATGAGGAAAGAAGATTTGTTTTAGGGTCACATACAAGGCAGCAGAAAGCTATTATAGTTATAAGATTAGATATTGGGAGTAATTTATCATTTCTCTATGAAATAAAATGAAAATAGCCGCGTGTTGTATGGGACATCTCTCTATCCTGTACGACACACATCATTTGTGCCCCTATTTCAGTCAAAAAGGAGATTTAATCCAGCTGACCACTTGTGCATAGTGTGTTCTTGTAGTACTATAAAGTGACCATGAAAGATATCTTGAACTTTTTTAAAGTGTGGCGAGGTGACTGAAAAATTTCAAAATGTCAAAATTTTCAGTACAGAATCACTCTTCACATAATGAGGGAAAGAGACAGCAAGAATTACTCTCTGTGCCTCCAGTAATACCTTGATTGTCTTCTCTGACATCAACGTCCCATCTGGCTTGAAAAAGACTACGTCACCATCGGAAGTACATATGACAATGTCTTGTATGCCATCACCATTGACGTCAAACTGTAGGAAATAAAATAAAATCAATACCACATTTCCAGGAAATTACAAACCAACATAAAATCGCAAAAGTAATTTGTAATTTTCAGTTGTTGTACAAGCAAACAATCTGGTCTACAGCTGACATTTAAATTTTAAAGGGAAGTGGAAGGCTTGGGAGTCGTCAAAATGTCTCAAGAACTGGAATGAGATGAATCACATACCCATACCCATACCAATATGTACATTGTTTTGTATCCATATCTTCACCAGTTCTAAAGATATTTATTGAATTTGTTGAATTGGGTTGAATTGCTAACAATGAATTGAGACCATAACAGAAACTGAATCCATGCAAACACAAACCCACACAAACAAATCTACCTAGCATAGTAATAGCAATTTCTGAATGAGGAGATATTTTACAATTTAACACTTTCACAAGACACCCCAAAGAGAATACTTGATTCTAATATTTCATCCTAGATTTTCCCTTCAATTCTCTAACCATAGCCAGTCACTTTTCAAGCAATCAAAGCTTATAAACACACTTTGGAGTACATACTTATATTACATCGCAACCCTGTAAAATTCCTGGAACAGCGTTTCACTTTCATAAACAATCTATACTTTCAGGAATCATCACCACCGAGCACAAGAGAAATTACTACACTTAAGCCTGTTGTTTCTTTGCGTCAACACTTTGAAATCAGCTCCACATCCACTTTTATGAAGGCCTTTCTGTGGATACACTTAAATTACTCCTTCACCTGCTGCTTATGGATATTGGGTGTGCCATGAATTAGCTCTACATGAGTTACAGAATTTCAGAGGCAACAGGTTTACTTGTTTCCCTACTTTTATTCTGAGATCTGGTTTAAAACATAAGGCGACATTTGTTTTACGAATGCTGTATATAGTTGTTGTTCTTGTTGTTTAGTTGCAGTTACTATTAAAAGTGGAATTACAACAGAAATGCACATCCAGAGAGTAAAGACTAATGTTGCACATGTAACATGCTGATGTGATACAAGATGCCTTGTACACTACATGTTAGCAGATCCCCCGAGGTACATGTGGTATGTAATTGTAGTAATCAACTTACTTAACAGTATGTGTAATACTCCTGGGGAAGTACTAATAGCACGCCCTAACTTGTTAACAGCGATAGACCCCACCCAATAATGCAACATACATTTTTGGGGGTATTCTTCTTATTTGTTAAGCTAAACCTGGATTTAGATTGAGGGTATATTATGATTTTGTGTGATGATGCATGTTCTGTAGTGCCTGGATACAATAATTCCATTCTCACTTAATCACAAGTTAAAAAGGCATCATTTGATTGATTACGAATTATTAGGAGTGCTATAAATAGGTGCAAATGGTCGAGGACAGATCATTCTGCTTGGTTTTTGTTTTTAATGAAACAATAAAAATCAGGCTTATTCTTCTGATTAAAATGTATATTGGGTCCATTGAATGGCTGCTCTTTAGGGTTAAGTAACTGTATTTTTTTGTCATAACCAATGGTCCACACGAGCACAGTGTTCACTGCTGTACATGCACAACATACAAGATCCACGGACACAATTTTCTACATTACTGACACAAGCATTATCCCTTCTGCTGTTTAAATTTTACTTCACAAAACTCATCCCCACATGGTAATTTAACATTGTGAACCCATGGGCTTGCTGATATACAGTATTATTGTGTTCAATCAGAGGACGGCATGATACTTGCTTGGTTGACCACAAACGGAATATAAATATGAACCCATACATTTATGTTATGTTTTCTGAAAAGTACAAAGAATATTTTTTCTTCATTTATAGTTGGTCAATACATGTTATATGTACTTTATGGGACAGAGGCATTTGGAAATATAACTCTATTACTTTTGTTTGACTGATTCACTGAAAAATTGTCATATTTTCTGGACTATTAAGGGCTTCATGATGACCCTTAGTAGTACTTAGCCCTCCCTTGCCACCAGTTATAAAAGCAATGTACAATGTACAGCTATTACAGCATTTCTGAATGTGCACTCAACATACATCAAAATACAATGGAAGCCAAATTTCCAGCATCCGAGGTTCTGTAATTCCCCTGAGAATTAAAGGTAAGGTTCACCCTGATGTCAAGTTGATTTAAATAAAAGCAGAAAATGAGAGAAACCCATGAGAGTTATGAATTTTTAAAATTTCAAATTTGTGACGTCACATGCAAGCATCTCCCTCATTGTCATGTAATATAAAATTCATAAAGTGCCATTTTCTCAGAAAATTGAAAATTTTACCTTTGCATTCAATATATAATTAGAAACATTATTTCATACCTGCTTCTATGAAAAAAAAAATTTCAATTATCATGAACCAATAAAAAATGACAATTTATGAAATCAATATTACATGACATATGGGGAGCTGCTTCGTGTCTGCTCTTTCAGATAGTAAACTCCTATAACCTTCACAAGCCCTTAATAACCTTTGATGCTATAAATTAAAAAATATGGTCAAAAATGTCGAGGGTCCCCACCCCTCCCCCTCCCCCCCCGACATTTTCATAAATTCATATAAAAAAACTAAAGACATTCAGAATCTATTATTGCAGGGTTATGACTTTGGGGCATAAAGCTTTCAAATAACAAAAAATCCCCAAAACTATACTTGGCGTTTAATACATGGCACATCTTGTGCCTGTAGCCAATGGGTTAACTACCACACTGTACGTTGAGAGCAAAGATTTTGCATTCTGGCAGGTAGCACAGTAACTGTTAAATGCAATTATCAACTTTTTTTTACGCTCAAGAGAAAGGACTTTGGACATGACCACCCTACTTCTCTTACCATTTATGGCAGGTGGCCCAAAACAAACCGCCCAATGATTCAGCGCTTTGTGTGATGAAGCTAAAGAGTGTAAATTTCCAGTAAATTTCCAGAACTAAGAAAACAGTGATGCATACACGTGTGCTATTTTCTGTAAATTGTTACTATAATTTTCATGCATACTGCTTTGAGCCTGTGTTGTGCGCTACACATTACAAACTCTCATAGAATTTATGTTTTTGATATTCTGAGAAATGCTTGTGTATAAATATTGTAACTGAAAAATACTGTTTACTTGAAATACTTATTTATGGGGATCAGTTTTGTTCTTTCTCCCTTTATCAATGAGACTCAGTAGTAATATTGAATTGTCTACACTTGAAATGACAACCATCATAAAAATAAACTTGATGCTCGGTTCAGTTCAATTTTTGTAAGCTGATACTGTTTACTGTGGTTAAATGTTGTATGTGGTTAACCAGCTATATACTGGTTTGCTTTTTTGATAAATCTGTAATCGCCAAAAACCATAGTCTTCCTGTTATGAGCCCTATGTTGGATTAATTTTTAACGGGATGTATTTTGAATTTACTACCAAATTTGGTTTGTACGACATCATTGCATTATTCAAAAACATGCACTATATGATCGTGAACAAAATTTCAATACTTAATTGAACTTTTGCCCAATTTTACATTATTCAAAATAAAGATTCTAAAGACTATATATTTGTGATTAAATCATGCAGAATATGTATTCAAAATAAACAATAACATGACATTCTACCCAACCTCTGCAACTTTGGTGGGTTCAATACACAACTATACAAAGACAAGTTAAAAACCTCACTGAACTTACCAGCAGGGGACTTGAATGTATTGTACTATTGGTAAATTGATATGGCCACTGCGATCCAGAGACTTGTTTCAGGTTCCCACCTTGGACAACATTGATGATTCCATCAAAAGATGCAACAACAATGTCAAGAGCGCCATCAGCATCGATGTCTGCCACAAGGGGTACACTTGTGATCGGGCTGCTGCTGACCTCCTTAGTTTGGACGATGTCCACATCATAGTGACAGCTGTCAAATTGAAAGAAATGATTTAGAGCATGTTGTTAGTCAATTTTGTTTATTTTTATTTTTTGCTGAATTTTGATTACACTAAAAGCATGCAATAAATGTGTTCTATTCCTTGCAACCATATGTACGGTGTCATTAAATCATTTTGATCATGCAACATATAGTAATCTTCCTAACAGTTACAATGTTTTAGCAACATTGCAGAGCAGTTTTGACTCAAAAGTGTATTGAACTTCATACTATAGTGATAAGCCTCGTGTTTGATAATGGACAATCTATTTGCACAAGTTCAGTCAGCCAGTAGATTTCCAAAAAAGCCCTTTTTACCAAGTATTTTTGTACAGCTGTGTTCACAGTCTTCAGTAATATGATACAATTTAAGTTTGAAGACTTGAGTTCTGATTTTTTTTTCTTTTTTAAATAAACTGTACATGTACATTTAAGATGGTAAAAAAAATGAAATGTACATGATGCAAATTGTAAAAACACAAATCTCACACTGAATAATTCACTTCTTCAGCTGTTAGCCTGTTATGAAATGGAGCTTTTCAGGAAAATTTTGTAATACTGTAGCTCTTAGAATATTAATTTTACCTATATCAAAGTCATCTTTCTTCTGACACATAATCAAATGACACAATAAATCCAACAAGCATCTGACCATGTCTTACAGTCTATCTGACATTTGTCAGATAAGGTACAAGATTTAATTGTCAGTGATATGATAGTCCAGACTACTGGTACATGTAATGCAGGAATGATCATGCATATGTAGGTCTTTCTATCCAAGTTTTCATCAGTAGCTCCAACTGCATTTTCTAATTTCAGAAGAATCAGAAACATGTTCAGACAAATTCTTGCTAATGTACAGCTGTACATGTAATAGTGTTATAACACTAAGTACTGTACATTTAAGTGGTCTTTCAAGTCACACAGTCAACTTATATAATTAAATCCTTACATGTAATTCAACTTGGCACCATATGTTACCCAGAGATTAAGCTTTGGCTGTATTTACATACTCCCTGTAATAAGGATGTCATTCATAAAGCACTGTGCTAATGTGGATAACGCAGCACTGACTAGGTATGATTTTTTTCCTAGGGGTGCCTCTTGTACAAGGATAAGTTATTTCTGTTCATTCCAACCTCCCCCCCCCCCCAACCTGCCAATTACACTGGTAGAAACTAGCTTACCCTTCCATCATTTTAGAGAATAGTGGAAAATTCTCAAAAATCAGTAACACACAGACAGTCTTATGTGTGCAAAATTCCAAATATGTGCTAAGTATTAAAATGACTTATAACATGATTTGTATATTGACTAAGGTAACTTTCAGTCAAGAAATCAAATTATTGAGTGAAAAACGGAGGCCAAGAATGAACATATAAATCTGTTGAAAACGAGAGACATGATATCTCGTGAGGTCTATGGGAAATGCATGATAGAAAAGTCAAACTCTATCTCTTCAATGAACTAAAAATGATGTTTCATGTCACTAACTCTCCAATTGTCTCCCCCAAAAAAGTTGAACACTAATTGTAATTAGAATCAGCATTCCCTAAATTAAACAAAAATATATGCTAACAATAAATTTCACTGCCATTTTTTTTTTTTTTTTTTATATGTGTGCAGCTAATTCAAGTACTGTAGAATAAGGAGAAACGTGTAACAACTAACCACTGAACTCTCAGTGCAACTAACAACTCAACCTGCATGTTAGGCATATATGCAGCCTTTGTTACATTCTAGTCAGCACACCCAGGCAATATTACAAGACATTTCTAGATCAATCTTTTTGAACTTGTGCATTTAAGGTAAAACTATAGCAAATAAATCAAGCCTGTCAGTATTAGTTTTCTGTGTGATCCTGTACAAAACACCATATTGTCTGACCCCACAAGCTTAATCTGAAAATGAGAGTGAAATTACGTCAGAATAGAATATTATCTTGCACCTAATTCTAACCATAAGAATTCAAAATCTACAGTGCCTCCAAGCCTCAGACAACAATTTCCCCCAAATATGCAGTTGCCCTTTCCTTATCAAACCATCCAGGGCAACCATCTTTAAGCCATCATCAATAATTACCCCACATCAGCTGCATTTGACCCCATTCACACTGATGAAATAAGTGAGGTTTTGGCAGGATTGCTCCTTGTAAAGTGTACACACTTGTATGCCAGAGAGTATTATATCAGGGGTCACTCAGACCACCTTATGCATTTGGTTCAAGCAGTATAGCATGTTCCTGAGAGGAGCAATTTTATGGTAACATACATGTAAGGACATTCAGACTCACTTTCAAATTACTTCAAGATTATATGTTTAATAATACAACAGACATGTAACAAAATAACCATGATTGCAGTACTACGACGAAATCCATTTCTACTAAGTTTTGCGAGGACCACCTAACAAGATAAGCATGTAAATGGAATCAGTAGAGCAGTTTACACACAGTAATTTCATTACAAAACTACATTCTTTTCATGTCTTTACTTATTTGTGTAATCCCCATCAGGGAAGGGGAGGGGTCAGGGGCAAGGAATAAAAATAGGGACACACAACAGGACTGGAGTCTCATTTTGGTCAGGGCAGATCTCAAGATTGTGTAAGGTGAACTTTGGAGGAAGTCCAATATCGAGTGTGGATACTTAAGCATAAATGTTGATTTTATATTCCACTCCTCTTCCCAAGTAATTCTTCTAAACTGAAGTGAATGTAATAATGCATCACATTATTTCAAGCATGAGCTAAATACAAAATTTAGCTGATTTACATTTAAATTCTAAATTCTAATTTAGATCAAATTTTCAGGGCAAGGAGTTTCAAAGGAGAAAGTAAGAATGGTGTTTATATTTCTGCTCCTTCATATGGAAATTCTTACTTGTTTATGTGATGCATATTGCATATCTATCTAACTGGTGTTTTCACTGAAATAAGTGAAACCTGAAATTTTTATAATGTACCAACTACCAAGTATTCTTGTCATATCTTAGTACTCATAGCTTAGTCAGGAAAGAACAGTGGGTGGGGCTGTACATATGACCAAAAAAAAAGATTTTCTTTCCTACTCTGGAAGCAATAATTACACACAAAATATGTTTTACAATTAATAAAATGCAAATGTAAGGTTGCAGCTCACACATGCAATTCTTTGTTATGCTATACATGTACATATGATTTCACCTAAAACCATCAATTGTCTATACACTATTTCATTAAACAGATGTGGGCCTGTAGCGATGTACATACAGCGTGTTTCTATTGAGCCTACCGTATTTATCCGGATAAAATTTAACCGGCTAATAGCAGAGAAGGTCTGTTTCTATTGGATTGCATTTTCCGCATAGCACGATCGATCCTACCGGGATCATACGATTACCGGCTAAGAGTCCGTTGACCTGGGTTGCCGCAAGGTATTATGGGATGACCGAGGTCAAATTTATGCTCAATCAAACACACGCACGCTGCAGCCAGGGGTCATGTATTCTGATCACGTGGTTTTATTTCCGGTTTCTCACCGGCAAAAGACGGATAATGGCGGAGGTCTGTTTCTGATGGGCTCTTCTCTGCTAAAAGATGGATAATGGCGGAGAAGGTCTGTTTCTATTGACGTCTTACACTATCTTTCTCCGCTATCATCCTGCAAAAAGCAGGATAAATACCGGCGAAACCTTCTCCGCTAAAAAGACGGATAATGACGAAGAAGGTCTGTTCTATTGAGATCCTCTCCTCCATTAGCCGGTTGCTTCTGGAAAACTACCTTCAATAGAAACACGCTGATAGTTGCACCTCAACCCCCAGTAGTACATTGTCAAGTTCAAAAGACTAGGGATGGGTTCAGGAGGGAATATTACAAGTTTTGGCAATTTTATTCTACCCTGGTATAATCTACATGAGTACCATTGCTACAATTTCAAACAAAAAACAAAACAAAAATCAGCTTGATCTCTTCTTGAGACAAAAGCATGTATCAGGCCTATTTCATGGGAGGGAAATGGACTGGAGCATATCTCCTTTTAACATGATTCATTTTAACCCATTGGTGACACTTTGATTTCACTATAACACACATTTTCCAAAAACCCAACAAGACATATCTCACCTATGTTTTTGACATGGATAGTCTAAGGCATTGGGTGTAATACCCCTTTTATAGTGCGCGCCGACTTTACCCCGCTTCAGAAGCAGGGAACTTTAGCACGGGGTAAGTCGTTTTATACTGCCTTTCTCGACCACCCATGACGAGAGCGAGACCTGACTAGTTGCCGTGGTAACCTATCGCCCCATCTCAGCTGTGCTTCCTGCGAGCACCCCATCTCAGCTGTGGAAGCGGCATACATGTACACCATTTCCTGTTCATGGGTCACTGATTTAGTCCGCACTAAAATCGAGAAACGTTTTATAGTGACGTTAGCGCGGGCCTGATGCGGACCTGATCCACCTCCCAGCCTGCACTAACTTTAGCTCGGGCTAAATATTTTTCGACCTTTTATAGTGAGAGTTATCCCGCATCAGGTCCGGACCTGATGCGGGGTAACTCTCACTATAAAAGGGGTATAAAATAATGGACTTTTAAACGTTTAAAATTACAAAGAAAAAGTGGGACTAAGGACAAAATTTTGGGAAAAAGTAACTTAGGGATAAAATCTGTATTAATGAATGCATTACCTAATTACAATATACGCAGATACCTTGGTAAGAGGAGATAGCACTAAACTTTGTATAATATGATGTAACACATAAACATGATTGAAGATGTAGCAGAACAGGATCTGGGAATCCCCTTCGACCCATTTTTTAATTCAGCCTGCATGTCGGGAACATTTTCTTTGCCAAGGACAATTCCACCCTTGGACTCCTCAGGAAGAACGTCAACATCTTGATGATAATAAATTTGTTCTCGACTAGGCCTGAGTCAAAACGTTTAAACGACGTTCACACGAACTTTAAAAAGCAAAACCATTTGCAATTTTACAATCCGTTTAAACCCTTAATTATCAACATATGGGAAAATACCAGTTACTATAAGTTGATGACCATTTTTAATGCCTCTTTGCCATGGTTTTATGACCTCAATTTATGTGAAAATACCTAACTGCTGTGTTTCCACTGCCACACACAGACCTATTACCACTAGCTCTCTCACTCTTATAATTCCAGACATTTTTTTTTCTGTCAGTCTCCAGACAAGGTCACAAGTTGCTGTCATAAAACTAGTCCATAAGACATACACCACATTGCTATTACATGTAAGTTAAATTGATAAGACCTGTAGAAAGAGAAGTTGAAAACACTGCATGTTATCATCAAGTTGCCTCCCTATACTGTCAGGGAAAGGACGCAAGAAAATTATTATTCCTCAAGAATTGAAACTTTTTCATACCATTAGGCTACATTGCAATACACTTGTTGTCGAGTCTGATGTTAAGGTTAGTTGTGACATTTATGTTTTATTACCTCTTCCACATAAAGCTGAGACATGTGTGACCACTCAGTGACAGCCCGTCAATCACAAGTACCCCTGGTGCATGCTTTGTTACTCAACTGATTACTGTACCAGTGTACTTTATTGTTATACTCAATATAAGAACCCATAAATTACAACTAGGTTTAAACGGTTTGAAACGTTTTTATGACCAGTCAAAACGTTTCACATACAAAACTTAATGACTCAGGCCTATTCTCGACGGTGAAATACAATTTCAGAAATCTGATCAGTTTATCAATGTATTGTACTACTACACAAGTCCTTGGAACTAAGCACAAGACTTCAACATAACCCCAGGCAGTATTTTAGTGTGTGATGTCAGTTAAGTGGTAACTCATTCATATTTTTCCACATTGGGTCTTAAAGTGATAGGCTAACATTGTGGAGCTTCAATTTAAAAAATTGTCAAACTTTGACATCTGAGCTACATAGTAGTGTTCACATGGACAAATAAACACCCTAGAATACAAAAGTTTGGAAAGTTACACTGCCAATGGCAAGTTATGCATGAATAAACAATAAAACTCGGGGCGAGTTTCATTAAAATAGGTGTACACACAGTAAGTCTACGGGAGAAAATGGGCAAGTGAATCTGGTCAACTTACGATTTTCACTTTTTTAAAGCCCTAAATAATCATTTTGAAATACACTTTTTTCAGGGCTTCATTTTTAGACCTCATCAAAGACACTGGTAGCATGGGGAATCATGCAGCTCAGATTTTTTTAACTGTGGTAAATGTTAGCCAATACCTTTAAAACTCACTTTGACTTTTAGTACTCACATTCACAATTCGGGTTACTAAATTTTGCTAACTTGTATTTATGAAGTGTCAACCAGTGCAGACTCACGCTTGGGAGCGACCCGTAGTGAAATCCGTCGCCTTTACGATCGCTCATGGTAGCGGTGGTTTGGACCACACATAGTCCAGAGTCTATACCGCCAATGGAGATTTTTTTGTGCACAGGTTACTATAGGATCTGGATCAAAAAAGATCACTGATGCATGGATAAGGCACTAACAAAAAAATCCCCCACTATTAGTACAGTTGTGTGTATGTGGTCCATATACTGGACCACATACATAGTAGGTGTGGTTTGGACCGCTGTTTGCTGCAAGACATGAATTTTGTGAAATGAAAAATTTATGTACTGTGCAAAAGCCGTAATTTATTACATTTCAATGAAAAAGTCCTTTCAAAAGTTTGATTTTGAGTTTAAAATTTGAATTTCAACTTACCGATACAGTCGCCAGTCAGTAAAATCTCGGTGGACAACCTTCGGGCGACTTTTGCTTGGTTGACGGGCGCACGTGCCGTGCGCGCTAATTCAAGCATTGGTATCAACGGGGTGCGGGTGCGATTTCTGCCGTGTGCTGTGGATGACCGGCGAGGGTGTCCCGCATTGTACAGGGAGATTGTCTGGCTACGGTTGCCGAGCTATGGGGCTATATACAGCATCTTTTGCACTGTATTACCCCATAGTTCTACGGGTGTGTAGACTCACATTTCATTGGATAGACAGACCCATACATGTATGTACATGAAACGTACACACACACACCAGGGGAAAAATATTAAAATTTTCATTTCAAGGGCTTCTTTTGTTTCAATGCATTCCAGATACTCTTTACATTGAACCCCTTGGCAATTTACGAGGGCTCTTTTTCTATTTCAGGGGCGAAATTATCCACGCCGCCATATATTTTTTCCCCCAACACACACACCGCACGCACACGCATACACACACACACAAACGCAGTCATGTGCACATGGCATGCTCACTCACCACACACAGACACACCATCACATTCACATCACAGTCAGCACCGACACACACACACCTGCACACACACACACACACACACACACACAGTCCATGACAGTCACAACACAGGCAAGCTAGCGCACATATCATTGTAATGCATGCATATGGTTAAGCACTCTCAGGAAATTTGCGTTGCATTCCAAAGTTACTCCTAACTCATAGAATCTAACCCAAGTACGTATGTAGAGTGACCGGTTTTATCAGCCACTTACACCACCAGTCACTACCACATATGCATGTCCACACACACACAGTCATTCATTCATTCAAAATCAAAGTCCCTAGGAACTTAAGCTGAGCATAGCATACCTGTGATTAATATCAATATCACTGTTTGCACATAGTCTTTGAATCATCAATGTCACAAACCATAAACAGATATATTTTGACAGTTCAGTTGTCATTTTGTCTCGTTTTGCCACGAACTGATTGCGAGAATTCGTCTGCATCAGCTGCTCCTGTACTTGGAAATTGTTTTGGTACTACTGCCCTCTACGTCAAATGACCGTGGAATACAAGAGTGTCGAGATCGCGTCTCGCTTGCTTTGATCGCGTCGCTTGATTGAGCTTGATACGCGTGAAAATAATATTTTGAGCGCACCATTGCATTATGCGTGCCGCGAGTTTTTTAAAGTGACGTTATTTTACTACACAAAATATTGGATGAAGTTTACTTTAACTACTGGAATAAAACGGAACTACATTTCTCAGTTCTTACCACAACAGATACGATGAGTATTTGTCTATTATCATGGTGGGATAAGAAACACGTCAAAACAGAAACTGATGGAATGGATGGAATCATTTGTTAAGGTCAGTAGAATTCCGGTAGAATTGAAAGCTTAACTTCGATGGTGCCGCCGATGGCGATACTGCGGGTGATGCTGTTTGAGTGTTTCGGGTGTCTTGCCTAAATGAAGGCAATATTTTATGAGAGAAAACTGGAGTGTCTTATTTTCACGGTCATACTCAAATAAATTACCACCCCTCCCTTTACTTAAAGATGGATATTCATGTTTAGTTCTATTGTAGAGACATCATGTTCCTTTTCATGCGAATGATTATTACCTCGGTGTACAGTCATGTGACCTTCTCGCAATCTAAGATCTAAGTTACAGAAAAAGATCTTTTGCATTGTCCGAGTATTCAAACCAAGTTTTATGGTTTGATGCGTGGGAGGGAGCGATCTTTCGCTCATGCTGCCCCTTCACTCTGGAATCCCATCATATGTGAAGAACTCCTCTACGACACCCAAGTTTAAATCCACCTTAGAAAACATATTTATTCAAAAAGTACTTTGATTGAGTTATCATTACAGTTCCCAGCATCTTTCTTAATATTTTTTTTTCTTTTTCTTTCAAAAGCGCACAGAGACGCATTTGGCAGTAATATGCGCTATAAGCATTGTGGTATACATTATTATTATTATGTCGTCATTGATGTGTCTGTGTCGGCTGTGAGTGCTGTCCGTTTGTCTGTCTGTCTGTCTGTCTGCCTTCCTGTCTAGTGTGTACCCGCGTGTATAACATGTGGGTAGGAATATATGATTGCAGCTTTGTGTTTTCTATTTTCTCAGCTTGAAACTTTGTGGAGCAGTGGTGGGGCATATGCCAATCATGTGTACGGAATAAAGTCAACGGTCAATGAACTTTTATTTGTCTGGAAATTCCAATTTCTATACCTGCAAGTTATTTCCTTGCGTGAATAATTGTCCAGTGGTTATAGGCCTGTATAATATACAGTATAGGAAGCTTCAAAACTAAACAATCCGGAAGTTTTCAAAGGCCAGTGAACCTTTTTTGAATTATCATTATTGTTTTTAATTACGTAATTGAGACAGGAATGTCCATTGGTTATTTCCAAAAATGACAGCAGTAAACTTGAAGTCAAGGCCACTGATCCACGAGGACCAATGCAACGCTATTGTCCGTATAATGTCCTACCCAGAAATGAATAATATCGTTTGTCGGTTAGCAAAACTGCATTGTCTGAATGAGGTATACTAGTACATGTATATCTTTCAAAGCGCATGCATTTTGTAATATTTTGAATGAATATATAAGCTGTATCATTTCTTTTTTTTGGCAAAATAATTTTTTTTATAGCAATGGTTCTAAGCTGATCGACATCATTGATTTCTCCTAATTCTATTTATAATTAGGTAATTTTATATGTAATTGAAATTAATTGATCTATGGTGCGGGATCATTCCGATATTGATGACATTCGAATAAATAAATGTCCTGCCAGTATAAGTAAATAGAAAGATCACCACTTTGAATATGATTTTTTTTTCTGGTGGTAGAACACATAACCTTATGCTCCCTCCATTCGTGAAAAGAAGATAATAAACACAACAAAAAAAGTAACTGCCCCCTTTTTCAAACAACTGTAACTTTTTAACAAAATGAATTTCAGCAAAATTATTTGGCAAGAGTATTCCTACATTTATTGACTAAGACCTCTGTGAAAATGTGAATGATCCATCAAGCCATGCACGAGTGAGCATGCATTAAAGGCAAAAATGTCTCTTTTCAAAAGTCACAGGAGTCATCTCTTTTGCCAAAATATTTTTTTTTGCTTTGTTCATAAAGTGTGCTCATTCAACTTTGACATGATTACAACCTCTTATGTTCGTACAATATGTAAAAATACGTTTTGCTAAAGAAAACCTGATTTTGATTTTTTTCAATAAACTTAATGGATTTTACAACTTCAAAATTGAGAAATGTGGAAATGTTTATATTGAGCTCATTGAAGCGTAAAATATGCGAAAAGTCCCAGGGGAAGTGTAAGGGGGTCACTCGATAGATGATTAACATAAATAACGCTCAATCATTCACTAGAAACAAAATTTGTCAAAATCCTGCATCACAAACTCCCCAAAATGACCCTTGTGACTTTTGAAAAGTGACATTTTTGCCTCTAATGCATGCTCACTCATGCATGACTTGACGGATTAATCACATTTTCATATTTACTCAATGTGTGCAGAAAGAATCCTGCCATATTATTTTGCTAAAACTTATTTCGTTAAAAAGTTATGGTAGTTTGAAAAAGGGGGTAGTTACTTTTTTTGTTGTGTTTACAAGAGTTTGATATACCACATCATCATGCGCAATAGTCACGATGGTTAATTGTTTTTGGTTATAGACGTTACAGGCTTACAACTCGAAATTCGTTTGGACGTAACACTTTGAGTTTCAACGCAACGAATTGAAATTACAATCCTAACTTCATATCCCATATGAAAAGCATAGACCCCGGGGAATAGACCTGCAATATACTGAATGGTGTTAGTATTGTCAAGTTTACTATTGAAACGTATACCTGTGAGAATTGTTCCTGGAAACGCTGTCTTCTTCCATCGATAATTGCGGGAAGCCTGTAATTGAATACCCTTATTCCAACTTCATTTCTTATTTTTTTCGATACTCAAGACGTATGTATGCTATGTTTATGTGGTGTATTAGTATTTTTTCAGTTTTGATTGCTATGTTTATGTGGTGTATTAGTATATTTTCAGTTTTGATGTTGTTAACATTTTCATAGTTTGATTTCTTTCATTTTTGCGCAATGTATAACGTATTTATGTCATGTTTGTCTTAATGTGTACACACTGAGAAAAATAGGCTCAACTTTGCACCTTTAAAGGTGCAGACCAATGTCACACTGAGAGCACCTTTAAAAGTGCAACTTTGCACCTTTCTGAAAGGTGCAAAGTTGCACCCGATAGGTGCAAAGTTGCACCATAGAAAATAAAAAAATATTCATCTTTTTCTTGCAAACTGTGTGTTTTTGTGTGTGAACCGCAATTTACGTCCATTCCAGTGCTATTTAGGCCTATAGTATTTACATTATAATACACTTTATTAATTAACATTTACAAATATTTAAAAACTCGTACAAATGTGACCTTACCAGGGCTCGAAACTGCGACTTTCCGCATGTGAGACGGACGCTCTACCCACTTGTCCAACACGCTGGCCTTAAAGGTGTGTATTTTTACATAATTATATAGTGTTGAAGCCGAAGGTGCATTATTTTCATCCTTTAAGGTGCAAACTTTGGACCTATTGGCCGTTTTCGTAATATATTCAAATTCCATGCATACCTTTTAAACAAAGGTTGTTTTGACAACCTGAAAGCTTGTCTGAGCTTGTCCGACATAGAAAATAGTACTATGTATGCAAGTTGCGTATTAAACTTGTATTCATAAGAAACAGATGATAGAAATAGCTCACACCGGTCTTCGGAAGAAAAAACATCCATAAATTTGCATAAATGTGCACCTAAAAGGTGCAAACTTGCGTACATAATGGAGTGGGACGTGCGCTTAGCCGTGAAAGGTGCAGAATTGCTCGAATACCGCGGCAAAAATTGCTTTGCACCTATTACCGCAAAGTTGCACCTTGTGCGCTCCTTTATTTTTTTAGTGTGTATGTGTTCTATACATTTAATTATTGTCAGCTTTTTGATGGTGTATTCCTGATATTTTATACTGTATTTTACTTTTTATGCGAATATGGAAAAAAATATGGAAACTTTGATAAAAATGTAATCATTAATTGTTTACGACTTGTTTTCACGAGAATGAGTAAGCGTATAACATCGGACTTTGCCGAAAAGTAAATAAGCACACATTGTACATTAGAACAATTTTCAGTAGCCTTTTCTGCTTCCGATAATGGATGATTTTCCAATATGTGTGTATAGTTGTGGGTACTAATATTTTGACCCTGAAAACCGAATGTCGATTAAAATGTATAGATTCCATGAAGATCGCACCTCATCTTGAGAACGTAATATTCAAATTCAACGAAGTGATGTGGTTTTATTATGAACACTTAACTTTCACGACATTTGAAACGCCGCAACTATAAACGTTTCGAAGAATGACCCATGAGCTTTGAATCAATTTGCTAATGAGTCATAACTGGACATCGATACTTAATCAAGCATGAAAGACCAACGCACGGACCCACATACATGTACCCTTATGTTTTGAAGCCCATAATAACTGGCCTTCGGAATTTCGGACACTTCTTCGCGGAATAGATTCGAATAGTAATTTGAGTATACACGGTTGTGCCGTTATCATTTGTGTCACAATATTGGTTAATAAATTAGAATTTTTCTCTGTCAATAATCCTGTGGTCATTTTACCACGGTGTTCACGAAATTACGCGTGTTACTTATTTCTGGGAATGTAAATGTCCATCTTTGTTAGGAACCATTCACACTAATACCGCACAACCCCAGGAATTTTTGCATAAAAAAAACACGCTTTAATGTCAAATATCCCTGCGTGTTTACGGAAAATTATTTTGGCAGACTACCTTTTTATCCATTATATATCACGGTTCATTTGGAATAGAGGTCTAATAAGGATTGATACTGTATGTTCTTTAAATGTTTGGCCTTCGCAGAAGAGGAGGCGTGAGGTGATAACCACAAAATCATACACATTTGCTTTAGTTTGATTAACTCAGAATTTGCTCCATGATATTTTCGCTTTACTTCACTTATCATGCTGAGTTGTTTAATCAGTGTTTCCTACAAATTAAAATATTTTGTTTGTGTAAGACATATTCGTAAAGATCTTAACAATGGACTTTGTAAACATTGCCGTGAGCGAACCCAATTTCCCACCCGAATGTGTCACAAGAAGAAATTTATAGGAAGGTGCGGAGGTTTATTGGGCCCTTAATGTCGGTAGATTGGGATCAAAGTTACAACCTTGGGCTTTATCAAGTACACCAAATTTTAAGCACTTCAGCTGAATGTGGTACCTGGTGTGCTCGATGGCCTGAAACGGGTCAATGTGACTGAACAGTACATGTACGTCATACCGTATCAATAATACAGATGCAACATGGGAAATATTGCCATGAAAATTGTCGCTATATATCTCTCCATTTAATAGAAATGTTATTAAGTTATTGTTCTTGGCTAAAATCAATAAGGTAATAATTGTTGGGGAACAGGAGAAATTGATTTGACCTTTTCTCGGCAATGTATAATTACTGCTTGTTATGAACAAAGGCCGGAGATGTATAAACAACTAATTAGTTCAGTTATGTCGAAATCATTTGAACGAACAAAACAAATTCGATATTCGTCATTTCTAAAGCATCTAACAATTAATGAATGCTTTGGGATATAATTATTTCATTATGATTCCTATCAGTTTTGTATTTGACCATTAAATATGCACGATGTATGTTGATCATGGCTGTATATTATTATGTATTATATATTGTATATAAACCTAATTGTGTTTGTTACATATACATGTAATATACGGTATACAACATTTTGTAATGCGGATAGTATCTGCGCATCTAAATATCCTTTATATATTATTATTATTATTATTATTGATTACATTAGCATTATAATAATAATAATTATATAACATTAACATATAATATCTTTTTAATCTTATAATCATACTATATATCCATACTCTACATTTCATGTTACCATAGTTTATTATTATTGCAAAGAGGTTGAAATATCGCGTAAGGGCCGTAATCCTCTCAATGGAGATGCTAGCTCTCCCAGGTCAGCCGTATAGTCACATCATGCTGTTGATGTCAGTCGATTAGTGGTTCCCAGTGCGAAATGGACAGGAAATCAACTCTTGGAAGTCTTGCTTAAACGCGTCGTTAGTAATGCATTACAGCAGTTTTGTTCCCTCACAACATAGGCCAAAACCATCTCTATTTTATCAATTATCGCAGTGGAACAAAGTACTTCAGACCGACACCGAACAAAAAAATGACAGTAGTGGATAGGATGTTGGCCATGTTCTGTCATAAACGTTCGCTGGTTGCTACCATGGATTTTTTTTTTCTTTAAAGCCGGGAAAAGAATTGAGATGTGTATTGCAGAGAGTTGAAACAGAAGTCATCTATGACAGTGACAATTACTTTTTTTTTTTTTAGATTTAAGTCTTATTGATTTTCAAGATTCATAGATACAAGCATAACAATCAAATAACAAATTACAATAATTTACAATGAAAAAAACGCACTCCTTTTGATTTCATAATTTGAGCGCACGATTATGAATAAGTGCTTCTTATTGTATGTGTTCTTCCGCGATAGACACAAACAAGCAAACTTGTGTGTGTGTGTTGTGTGTGTGTGTGTGTGTGTGTGTGTGTGTGTGTGTGTGTGTGTGGTTGTGTGTGTGTGTGTGTGTGTGTGTGTGTTGAGTGTGTGTTGTGTGGACTGTGTGACTGTGTGACTGTGTGTGTGTTGTGTGTGTGTGTGTGTGTGTGTGTGTGTGTGTGATGTGTGTGTTGTGTGTGTGTGTGTGTGTGTGTGACTGTGTGTGTGTGACTGTGTGTGTGTGTGTGTGTGTGTGTGTGTGTTGGTGTGTGTGTGTGTGTGTGTGCTGTATGTGTGTGTGTTGTGTGTGTGTGTGTGGTGTGTGTCGTGTGGTGTGTGTGTGTGTGTGTGTGTGTGCGCTGTGTGCGTGTGTGTGTGTGTGTGTGTGTGTTGTGTGTGTGTGTGTGTGTGGTGTCGTGTTCTGACTGAACGGAGAAGCATTGACCTGGGCTCCAAACGGTCACAGCAGACGGCAGAATAATACAGCTGTCGCATATAACGATTACATTGGTATTGCTTTGATAGATATTATTTGTATAGAGTTCCACAGCGCCACATCGCTGTCGGTAGACAGTTTAAATCCAAACTTGATAGTTTGGCAAGTTTCATAGAGTAACCCGGAATAAAAATACTACTCATTCCGTGCGTTACATACACAGATGATTGATCTGCTGAAAATATTGTATGCAGTGATATTTGTCTCCTATTGAATTAGAAATGGAACGGGTGCATGCACTTCATAAACAAATAACGCGGTACACCCAACTGGGGGTAGGGAACTGTAACCCAAGTGAATT
>JZLH01S0620002.1:110050-120992 GCA_001188425.1 Eucidaris tribuloides
AATTCACTTGGGGTAAGTTCCTATCCGCACCAGTTGGGTGAAGCCGCGTATTTGTTCTATTGAGTGCGGGCTGCACCCGTTCACTTGCTAAATCAATAGGAAAGCTGACAATAGTATTCAACTGCACACATTTCAACTAAGGATCATCATTATGTGTTGTGCGGCAGGAAATGCCGTAGTAATTTATGGGTTACTGCTATGAATGCCAACTATCGTAATTAAAGTTTGGATGTTTAAACTTGTCTCGGCCTTTTACGCGAGCTTGCCATGTGGGCGCTGGTGACTCTTCGAAGATGCATCAATGTTTAGAATAACAATGTATCATGCTGTGGTTCACTTGTGAACTCCCTTCCGTTAGTAACCACACACCACGGGACATACACACACCACACACCACACACAGACACACACCCCCTACTACACACACACACACAACACACACCACACACCACAACAACACACACACACACACAAACAACACAACCGCAACAACAACAACATAATACACACACATAATACACAAAACACATACATAATACACACACAGGCCAAACACTATCAGCATGTCATTCGCTCAGTCGACACAGTCATTCTCAGTAACCACACCACACACACAACATCACACACACACGCAATCAGACAACACACAAACAAAGCACACACACCACACAACACACACACCACAGACCAGCACACACACCCACACAGACACACACCACACCCACACACAACAAGCGTGCTTGTGGCCTATCGGGGAAAAACACATACGAATACGAACTATTATAGAATCGTGCGGCGAAGAAATGATGAAATCAAAGAGTGAGTGCATCAGTAATGTGTGTCATAGGTGTGTGTGTGTGTGTGTGTGTGTGTGTGTGTGTGTGTGTGTGTGTGTGTGTGTGTGTGTGTGTGTGTGTGTGTGTGTGTGTGTGTGTGTGTGTAGTAGGTGTGTGTGTGTGTGTGTGTGTGTGTGTGTGTGTGTATGTGCGTGCGTGTGTGTGTACTGAACGAATGGAGTTCACAAGATGAACCAACATGATACAGTGTTTATCTAAACGATTGATTGCCATTGCTTCGAAGAGTTCACAGCGCCACATGCAAGCTTCGGTAAAAGGCGAGACAGTTTAAACTCCAAACTTTGAATACGATAAGTTTGGCAAGTTTCATAGAGTAACCCGAATAAAATACTACTCATTTCCTGCGGTACATACACATATGATTGATCTGTTGAAATTGTGTGCAGTGAATATATTTGTCGTTTCCTATTGAATTTAGAAATGTGAACGGGTGCATGCACTCATAAACAAATACGCGGTTCACCCAACTGGTGGGTAGGGAACTGTAACCCCAAGTGAATTCATCAGAACCATTAAAGCATGTAACACAACAAGGGCGTTTTATTATCATTCGAAATGAGTCTTCAAACGCTACCGATTAACTCTAAACCTTGTATTATACCAGGCGAGAGGGGCAAACCAGTACGAGACAAGTCTAGCCAACGCGTAGTGTTGTAAACTAGTGTTTGGCATTTAACTCGAAGGTTTTGGACATTCATTGCCGTCACAATACCACTGAATGGGTGTTCGGTTTGAGGCCAAGGTATAGCCCAAGTAGTGCCCTAATGTTTGGTAATTCGTATTGACGAAGTATTGATTTCTGTTTGAAAGTGACATAATGCCTCTTTTCTTCTCCCCTTCTACAGCTCAATGGCGTCGACACAATGCCAGACCAAGGATGAAGACATTCTCAATGCACCGTCAATAGGAGAAGACATAAAAGCCAGGATGGCCCCGGAGTACAAATCAAATTCTTTACCCCTTCACTGTAACATGGGCCAAAGTCCCGGTGATAACAGTGTGGCAGAAAGCGCGACGTCGAACAACAACAGCGCCACACGGTATGACACGCTGCCGTCTGTCCGAGTCGAAGGCAGCGTCCGTCATCATAGCTTTCGTTGCCATGTCAAACGTAGATCGCTGAAGATTTTAAAGAACTTGAAGCCGTCGCCGGGCAAAAACATAATGAGCTCTGATGCCCCGGCGGCGACGGAAACCAACGAAAATAACTACAAGAACTCCATGTACGACGCGGAGGATTATACTATCCCGGTATGTATTAACACGGACGAGATCGATAAAGGCGAAGTGATTTTCTTTTCGTATAGTGACGATGGTTTGACGTACACTAAAGAGGCTGTGCCAATATGTAGTGCTGGTTGCGAAAAACATAGGGTCAAGAGAAAACTTTGTATTAATAACAATGAAACGACTTTCGGTGCAGAATATGATAGCTGCGGGGAATCGGAGGAGTGCAATGACCATCAGGTGGAGGAGGTACTCGCTGGGTACTGCACGGAGGAGGTGCCATCTCGCGTAAACACACTTAGACTACTTCCTCCAGAACATTCAATCGAAGCCATGTCAGATGATGACTTTACTTCATCGTTTGCTTACTGTGACACGGAGAGATTGAATACAATCAGAAGGAGTACGCGCATCAGAAAGCCCCCAAGTTCCGTGAATAATAGAAAAAGAGGATTAATAGCGAACATAAATAGGAAGATGCTATCAAAGTCATCGCCGTTAAGATCAATATGGTTATTTCTGACCCGGCAAAAGGATGACCACAAAAAGGAAATTGTGCAGGAGGGTGAAACGATCGAATCAGCGACGAAATATTTAAGGATTGCATCTCATTTGGACGATGCATTCGTGAGTGTCCGTCTCTTCCTACAGACAGTCCAAGGAGCGTCGATACTCCTCCGAGAAGTCCAGACAGATCTTATCTTCACCGCGTTAAAGGCGTTCTTCACCCTGGATGAAAACATCGGGGTGGCATGGACTGACGATGTGGCTGGTGAGGCACAGAGGCAGTTACTTTCTGGAAGCGCCACTATTCGCTTCCCCGTCCCTGATGTTCGGCAGTGTGTCGCCTGCTTGTTGCTGTCTCCCGACGCCGCGGTCTTGCTCCGGCGTCAGCAGTGCATCCTCCTCCAGAGTATCGCAGAAGTCCTGGAGTGTCGCGAGGAGTGTGTGGTTGTCATGGAAGCGAATCCGGATAGGGTGTCATCCATGATGGATGTTTCGATGTCGGACAGCTCTAGAGACAGCTCGGAGACGGACTTCGACGATTATCCCAGTGACATGCTCGGAGGATTATCCTGGATGACGTATATCCCAACAACTTATTCTTGAGTGCATTATATGCAGGTTCTGAGGTTCATATTGTGTATTATTTGCCAAGCTGTCAGTGGAAGTGAGAAATGTATTATAAAAGATATTGAATAATTGTGTGTGATATATCGATGTGATTACGTCTTGTGTTCTCAATTTGAAATATGCTCTCCCATCATGGATTTAGCACTGCAAAAATATCAACAATTTCATTAACGGATCAGCGTGAGGATAATTACGGATGATCATCATACATCTGACAAAACGTTCCTGCACACTGAGGGACGTGAAACGTGTAGTTGAACAACGACATCTTTAATCAACAGCGTAGCACAACAACAATGTTTAAGAGTGAGATAAATATTGATGTTATTTTCTAAAAGTGAACGAGAGAAATACAAACGGAGCTGCTCAATCATGAACTTCAATTTTAATACAGTGCAAGAGATCAAAAAAAAAATATGATCGCGAATACGCCTTTGGATTTTTTTCAACTTTATCCAACGTTGCCCTAAGTGTTTGATAATTATTTATTTTTCTGAAGCATGTATGATTATAATTTATTGATATTATTTCTTAGATACATGTAGATATTAAACCACTGAGCGTTGAAGTTATCCAAAATCCAACATCAAAAACACATCTTCCACAAGGCTCGTAATGCTGCAAACTATGTTTCTCATGGTGCTATGGTTATGAAAGAGACGAGTGAGAAAATAATCTCGGGTGTTACAGTCCTGAAATTTTGCAGTTTAATTTTAATGGTAATTGTTAGTCTGTGATTTTATCCTTCATAAAATCGCTTTAAAAAGGCGATAAAAACGAACTCACTCGTCAACCATCTATGGACACAATCTGTTCCATATTTTTGCCGTGTCTATTATCATGTCAGAATCGTGTTGGCTCCGGTTTCTGGTGGGTCATGGGGTCACCGAGGAGTTCAAAATCAGGACATATTTTTGACTTTTGTATCCTGTTTATTCGTGCATAATTCTGGAGACGTGCACCATTTAACTTTCAAGGCTGTAAGCTGCATAGAATACATAGTGCCTTTTCCAGCGGCGATGGTAGCAGCCTCGCAACAATAGAAAAAAAGGAGATAAGATACGATCCCTTTGGATTAAAAAATAGACAAATTGTATGCATGCACACCTGAATATGGCCTTTGTACCAAGTCGTGTGGAAATAATGTCGCCAGAATGCTGTATAATAAAATAATATCTATTTGGATATGGCCTTTGTACCAATTGGTATAGAAATATGTCTCCATGCACGGTGCCTTATAATAAAATACCGAATAAACAACATGTTTTTGCCTAACGACGACAATCACAACATGCAGGGGTAAACAGTCCATGCATATACTCATAAAAGATGGGGAAAAATAAAAATGAATAGAGAATTTAACAATCTAAAAATACGGGGTCAGTACGACTCCGGAAAAGGGTCCGTTTGGGGTCACATCTGAAAAGTGGTAAAATGTAAACCAGAATTTGACCAGGATTTGGGTAAAATGTGACCCAAAGGTGGGTCAAAGCTGACCTTTTTTGTGTGACCCCAACGGACCCCTTTTCTGAGTTATCAGTCTGACCCCGTTTTTTGTTTGTTTGCTTTGTTGATTGTTATAAATTGTCTCTCAAAATTTATTGACGTTTCTTCCCGAAATTCCAGCAAAATGCGGCTGGTTTGCCATTATTTCTTGCGTTATGTTTCAGTTTGCATATACTACTTGTTACTGTACGGGGGGGGGGGTGACCTTGCATGCAGGGGATGCACCAGGGTAAAGTCTTTATAGGGAGGGCGAAAACTCTCGGAGGTGGGGGCGAAGACCTATAAAACACCTAAATGTCAGGAATTACACTGTGAAAACCCTGTGATTGTCTGTATATTTTTTTTTGGGGGGGGGGGGGCCTGCCACCCCTTGGTGCCGCCCCTGCTTGCATGTTCAAACCACATGATACTTGTTACTATGCTGTAACCACTGCTTTGGAATTGAATATGTTAAGAAATTCTGATAAGTTTGAAAATCATCTATTCTGTCAACGCAATTTACAGCTACCATATTCTTGCACGGAATAATGATATCGATATACATGTGCAATTATCGTGAATAAAAGTGAGTAGCTTTACGAACTTATGCAGGATTGCAAATTTTAAAATTGCCATTATTATCTGCGATACAGAATACATCGGAAAGGAGTTTGGTAAATTTTGCTTACTGAATATGCATTGTAAGCATCAAATCGGTATAATTTTGGTGGCTTTTTGTGTGATGAATATAGAAAAGCAATAATTGCAAAAAACAAAATATGAAAGACTATAACATTCATGTTCAGTCAATTTAGTTATGAATACAAGCACGCAATTACTGATGGTTACGCATTTTCTCGAAACCTACTCAAAGTCAGTGCTCTAAAACATGCCACAAAACTCGAAATTTTCGGCCTGACTTCTTTCTTAAAACTTAATTTGATTAAACCAGCTGACATCCTGCTGGATACATGGAAAAAAGTAAAGCCATAAAGTAGTGACAGAAGTGAGTTTCCGCAAGCGTTCCAGACATCCTAGTCCGATAATTCAGACGTCTCAATGGAGTCTTACTTCTAAAACTTCTGACATTCTATTCCATGTTAAAAATCACGGTAGAATTTCAAATTTTTTAGAAGGACTCCCGGAGACGTCTGATTTATGGGACGCAGCGAGTCTTCGTGTGTTCAGCAATTTAACTATAGGCCCTATGTACATGTTTTGATCGAGATGTTACAACCAAGAAAATTGGTTTTTTTTCGTTAAAGTTTAGAAATTAACTTGTTCATATAATTCTTGAATATCGTCAGTATTGGTACAATTGTTACAATCATGAATGATGAATTTATGACTCTCCCGATAGATTTCCTCACAGTTTAAGTTAAAGTTTTGTGTAAAAAGAGCATGATATTTGGTGTTCTAAACCAGATGTGCAGTTAACAATATTCTAATCTTCTGTGGCTTGTATAATTCGACATGTTCTCTAAAAGTAGATAGTGGCTTGTCCGACGTCGGGCAAAACTTCCGATATGTGCAAACTGAAAATAACTAAGTTCGGTATATGCAAATATGGGATATGATAATATATTTCAACAGGTGTGATGGTTACAATGTTTTTGATGGAAATATCCATAAATTTAAATTTAGAAATATAATGACTGATGTGCATTAAGTGTTTAGTCATGTTAGTTTTTATGACTTGTGTTTACACGTAATCCATGAATTTTTTAAACCACGATATATGTCGTATGGTATCTGACATGGACGAAATACTGTCGCGGAAGAGAAACAATAAGCAATCTGAAATAATGCAGTGTCATGCAATCAATTGACAGTTTAAACTTTTTTTTTTCAGTTGAAATCTCATCATCGTAGAATTCATTTTGATGCGTGGGGTTATTTATAGGTCATGCATGCATGAATGTGACCGAATCAAATTAAGTATGTTTCCAGTCGTATACTGGTACACAAAATATACATCGTGACATTTTCAGAAAGAGCTGAATTTCCACTCCCTCGAGGGAGTGAATATTGTTGACTCCAGTAAGAGTGGAATTCCACTCTCAAAGCAGAAATCACTCTTAAAATAGTAAATCTAGCCGCTGAGTTCACTCCAAATGCGATAAATTTCACTCAGAAAAAAGGGTGATTTGTAAAATCACTCCCACTCTCCGTGGGGAGTGATATTATGATCACTCGTTTGGAGTGAAAATCCACTTCAATTGGAGTTCCAATTTGGAGTGAAATCCACTAAAATGTGGAGTAGACTTGTGGTTTCATTTACTCTTTTTAGAGTAATTTCAACTACTCTGATAGTGAATAGCCACTCTTCCGGTAGTCGAAAATATTTCCCCTCTCCTTATGGAGTGAAAAATACCACATACTCTTTAACGTTATAGAGACTACGAAGTGTCAATCATCAACGGAAATGGCCAAATGTTTCGTTCGTTTACCGTCTTTCCATAATCATGTTTGTAAAAAATATTGTTTAATTTATGACAGATTTAATAATAGAACAATCAAGATGGATACAATATACGCGAACGAAACATGTTTATATTTTTAAAACAAAAATCGGATATAACTATTTTGAATATGTTTAAATAAATCATGCAATGCTATTTTTAAAACAAATTGATTGGTTATCTGTTTTTTCCTTTTGTTGTTGTTTATCACAAAACATACAGACAGACATTCACACTTCAATTTGAGCGGTGCAAGATAGGTTTTAGAGTTATGTTGGATTTGATACTCATCTCTCAGCTAGAAGGCCACACCAATTTAAATGAAAAAATGTGGTAACGCAAAATCAAGGAAAACCCGACGTCGGCGACACCTTAATTTAGGCCCTATACATTTAATTCATCTATTTGAAACAATAAGTATTTATTTATTAAACTACAGAAACACTTTTCAAATCACATACCTTTCTCACCCCAATTGGAAAATCTACTACATCCCGTGCTAGTATTTATCTTCAAAGTTGTATCGAAAAGATAACATTCAAACCCACAATATTTTGTAATAGTTGTATGCCCGTATAGTTTTTCAGCGTTTTTTCAATGGTCTTAATAAGATAATAAAATGTCATACATGTAACTAGATGTACATTTTTTTTAGACGAGACCTCATGAGACGATCGGTGATTATCTTTAGAAATCTGAACATTTACGCTTCTGAACAAAAGTATATATGTAACTCAGAACTAAACTTATAAAAGTGTGGCATTGCACAATCGGGTACATAACCACACAAACATAATTTCCATTCAAAGAATTTTTCCGATAGACATGTAGTGTCTTCTGTAAAGTGAGTTCATTGCCTTGGTATATACAGACGGAAACTGCGGTCTGCCCTTTCCCAAACAAATGTCCCATATCTACTGAACAAAACACACCGTCATGCAACACACTGTGATGAACATACTGCACAACTGCAGTCACAATTTTCATACATAATGCTTCATTATTTTTTTGTGAAGATGTAATAGGCCTACTTTGATCAGATCAAAGCAATTATACATACACGTTTTACAAAACGTTTAAATGCATTCCTGCATTCAATATCATAACCCTAAAACTTTGGGTTCAGGGAGGCAAAGAAATATGAACGCCCCCACTCCAGCTCGCTGGATCAAGAATATAAAACAATAATCAAAATTTTCTAGATGAAATCTGAGGGAAGGGTCAGAGGGTAAACCCGTACACCTACCATCGAGGGACCCGGGAACTGCTGGGGAGCATGCCCTCCTCCGTGACCCCACGGTACCCCCGCACGACGCTTTGTTGAGGCTTACTTCATGGAGAGGTATAGTCTAAATTTTAGACTTTTCTTGTTTACCTTAGCAACAAAACACGCTAAAAATTTTGACTAGGTGCGAGTCTGCATATTTATATTTCGTCAAGCAAACCGCTCGTGGTTTACCAGTCTGATGAGTGGATTAGAATTATAGTAAGGGATTAGGATTAGGAAAAATAAAAAGAAGTCTGGAAACCTAGGCTAGAAGAGGTATATTTTGTGCATTGAACTATGCATGTCAGGTGGCTCTATAAATCAACACCAACACACATATATTTCACAAACTATGTGCAAACATAGTCAGTTATACAAGCAATCAATTCACCCAGAAACAGCTATAAAACATGATGCAGACACAAACTATCACACATTGAAACAAAAGGTAGATATTTGGTTTTCATTCATGGGGTGTTTATTTTCTTTCTTTGCATCAGTAAACAATTTAATGGCGACTGGATACATTCAATTAGTTAATTTGATAATTGAATGTATTCAGTCGACAGTTATATAGGCTATCATTGCACATTGATGAAAAGTATTAGTACCTAAAAGTTGGTTAATGTGAAAAAAATCCCATATACCAATCACAATTAACTCCCCTGTACACATACAAACAAGTGATATAAAATAGACAACAAATTGAATGTTGGTGAAAATGTAATAAAGGTAACATTATGAATGCAGTGATGACTCATTTACATATAACATACACCACCAAATTACCATATGCGTGGTACGAAATATTAGGTGGATTATAAATGTCCAGTTATTTAATTGAAACTTTCACATGACCAATAGAAGTGCAGGGAAGCAGTGAAAACACTGCCTGACTAATACATTATCTCATTTATTTAAAAACAATATTATCCTCCCAGTATGCTCAGCACAGAAATCACAACACATTATTGTAATTTTAGCATGCTGATGACCAGAGCACTTGTAACCAATTCTGAATTCAAATAGAAAACACAATTCAACACATTATTTCAACCACTCTTTTCTCTATCTAATTTTGACAATAATAGCTGAAAAATAAATGCAAAAAGTTTGTGACCACTTAACCTGACTTTAATAACTGTTGACAAAGTGTAATGGGAACTAAACTCCTCAAAAAAAGTTTGGAAATCTGACTTTGATCGAGTATTTCTCCCTTCTTGTAGTAGCAATTAAGACATGTTTGGTTCCAGCAGAAAGATTATTTAATTTTCTTTAAAATAATACCCTACTCGTTATGATTATTTCAGCAGGGAAAGGGCAGTATTTGAATGTGGGAATAAAAGTGATAAATTGAAAAGCTGCAAAATGAACGGTGGTCGTGAAGAGTCCATAAGGAACGTGTTGTTTTGTCTGGAGTTACGTCTTTGTTTTCAACTGGTCAGGCCATGAATGTCAGTTTCAAAAGGAGCCCCTGACACTTCATTTGATTTATGACTTTAATACCGAATGGTTGAGAATCTGTTTTTAAAAGCTCATACAGTTTTTTCTTATTTTTTCGTTTGTTTCTTTTTGGTTGCTTACTGTGCAACATGTTTGTTTGAATCCATGATAGTGTTAGTGTTACAAGCACAATGACCATCAGACATTAGAAAACTCACTCATCAACAGGGAAAATAAGAAATATGCGATTTACCGAACTTAGGCCATTTGCGAAGCCTTTAATCTCAGAAGTCATGTAAAATTTGTAGTGGCAGGGGTTCCTTTTGGAAATTGACATTCATGCTGACCAGCTGAGAACAAAAGAATATAACTCCATACAAAAGAGCATGTTCTGTATTGACTCTTTACGACCACCGCCAATTTGCAGCTTTTCAAATTTAACACTTTATCCCAACATTTCAAATACTGGCCTTTCCCCCCGATGAAATAAATCAATAAGAAATAGGGTATCATTTTAAAGAATTAAATATAAATCTTTCTGATGTACCAATCTTGGATTGATTACTGCTACCAAATGAGAAAATAGTCCATCAAAACTCAGATTTCCAAACTTTTTGAGGAGTTTATTAGCTTCTAAGCAAGAAATTATAGTACATGTATCAATTTCTTGGAGATGATCAGCAACAAATAACCACATACACAGGTAATTTTATTTTGCTCCTTTGATTTGCACTTGTTTATACTATTCCCAGCTCTAAATATTTCTTCTTTTCCTTGACTTTTTTTAGTGTGGATATTGCATTTTATAAAATAGTGTTGAGTTTTAAAGATTTGTGAATTTAGGGCAAAAGAAAAAAAACAACCAAAACTTTATTTGGCAATTTATTGATAAAAGTATATCAAGTCTTTAAGTACATGTATATGACAGAAAAAGTTAAGATTGTAACAAAATAAATAATTAAATAAAGGGTGTGATAATTTGATAAAATGTTAAGCTGATGGTATTATAAAATACACTCATAGTTATTAACAAAAAACAAACTTTATTTTAACAGTGCAATTGAACT
>JZLH01S0620008.1:15215-29575 GCA_001188425.1 Eucidaris tribuloides
TGCCTTTAATCTCGAGATATGTTTTTTTACAACGAAAGGGTAAAACGACAGGGTGTTTGATGCTGTCATATGACTTTGTCCTTGGCACAATCGTGAATTTTCACCTTTCCATTAGTTCTGTTCAATGGCAATTTCAATAAAGGCAAAGGTCCACCCTGACGTCGTAAGCTGGTTTTAAAAAAGCAGCAAGGAGTGAAACATATGTCATGGAAGTTGGCGAGAAATTCACTTCAAAGAATAGCAGGGTTATGGAACTTTCACAATATTTAAACTTGTGACGATCACATGCCGAGAAACTCCACGCCTTTCATGTTATATCCTAAAGTGTCTCACAAAGTGGTTAATTATTCCTCCGAAATTGAAACATATGTTTACCTGTGCAATTCGATATAATAATGGAAAACATAGTAAGGCCTTCATCCAACATACTTCTTATGAAAGATAAAATGTCACATTTTTATGAACAATAAAAAGTGGTCATATATATTATCTCGAGATTTACAAATAAGTAATATTAAAATGTCATATGCTCATGTAATACATGACTAGTATCCGAGGGTACTGGTAGATCTCGTATGCTGACGTCACCAGGATATTAAAAACTTTTGAAAACTAACATAATAACATTCCGAATTATTCGCTGGTGGCATTTTTCGCACAAGAGAGACTTGCTTATTAATAACTAAATGTTCTCTCATTTGTGCTTTCGGCATTAAAAACCAACTTGACGTTCAGGGTTCGAGATCCTTGCTTTCTTAAAAGTCATAAGACTCTATGATAAGCAATACGTATGGTTCACAAACAGTTAATATTCTAAATTGAGCGCAAGAAGGCTGCCAATTGTCTGCGACATGCACAATTTTATTCGAATGTCCCGTAGGAGGCCCGTTGAGTGCCTTCGCCTTAAAACAATGACAGCATGTTATAACCAATAATACATGTAAGCATTGTTGAGGACCGTTTGTTGTGCGATTACCTCATTGTGTGCATAAAATGTTTGAGAAAATCATAAGTGACAATTTTAAAAAAAAGACCATTGAAGGTCTATGGATTAGGTCTATACTTCATCGAGCCTCCTCTAATCCTTACGCGATTTACAAGCGCGTGTAGCAATACTACAAATTAAATTCCACACAATCCCGAAAGTGCGAAACGTATGCCTACTCTTATTTTAGGAAAGATCAATTAGATAATACTTTGTAAATCAACTGTAAAAAAATGACAAACCCATCACAAGACTTGCTGTTAAACAATAGTCCTGTCACCGTTTGACCGTAGGAAAATTACGCTCATTGCATTGTTAAATGCTACCAGGAATTTGTCAAGCTCCATTATCAGATACTTGTCATCACTTTTGCACTTTCTGAAAAGTCGCTATTGGCTGGAAGAATCAATAAGACTGTGTACGGATAGAACAGAATCATAATGTACAAAGTAGTTATATGCGCTTGAATAATACATTCACAGAGTTAATGCTGTTTAGCCTTTTAGTCTTATACTAATTAGTAACACTATTGCTCGCTCTCAAAAACAAATATACCCGTACCCTTATTAAGCGCTATTTAATCCACACTATGAAATTCTTATTCATATCTTGTTTTTAGTATTGTTTAATAGAATTCAGGTAATATTCTCTCAGTTTGTAAAAATAATTTATTAACTGCAAGTTTCTCTTAAAATTTTCCTTACGTTTATAATTACCATGCTTTACTTCCCCTATAATCATTTTCCTATAATGTAGTTAATGTAATGATTCTAATTGAGAAATTCTACATCTTACGAATTAATAAAATGACTTTGATTGTATGTTCTATATGCTCATTTCTATTGTTATGCCGTAAGCAGGGCTTCTTGCAAAGGTCAGTCTTTTAATAACTGAAGAGACTCCCCTGTGAAAGAATAACGGTAGTAAATATAAATAAAATAAATAAATCAAATAAATAAAGTGGTAGAACCAGCTGCATGGCAATGCCATAAAAAACGATGAACAACACGCTTACCAAATTCCACAGTTCCACTCCTCACTCAGTTTCGTCCTGTTGAGATCAAAATCTGAAAATAAATGACCTGAAGTCCGCCATGCTTCCATCTTGTCGGATGTTTCAATATGCCATCGATTTATCTCTTTCTTAGTTATCCCTCACTACCTGCAGTTATAGTTCTTATTACACACTAGAATCTCGAAATTCCAATCATTTTCCCCCCTTGATTCATCACATAAGTCAACAGCTACAATGAAAACAATAAATACAGGGTAAATATAGCATTATTTTCATTAATTGTATATTATGTCATGTTATCCACTATGTCGTATCCAATAATTGAAGCCATGCGTTGCTGTAATCCATTGTCAAAATGTGTTGTTCATTGTATATGTATGACATACCAATGTAAAACGAAACGAAATTTCTTAATGAACAATAAATATCCAAGACATGAATATGACTATTGAATAACTAATATTAAACTAAAGTTAGGAAATGGTTTTGACCTGTTTAAAAGACATCCGAAAACGCGAATGTTTCCACAGAGCCAGCCACCTTTCTAGTTTTTCAGCCGGGTATCATCTGTATGTTACCCAGCGCGTCTCTATAAACAGATGACAAAACTAAAGATAGAAACAATTATTTATGATTATTTTACTATTCGGATATTTCAATTTTTTAACGTTAATGAATAAAAACATTTAGCCTTTTCTAAACTTTCAAACAGCACGCACCTAGAACCACTTATTTAATAATCCCGTTAATCAACCGTGTCCTAATTTTCGTCACGTTTGGCTGTGCGCGAGAAAAGGCTGCGTCGATTCCTAGAGTCAATGCGCACATTTTCCGCCGATGTGCCGTTTTGATACGCTAAAACGAGTTTCACGGCGTCTATCAACGTTGTATCTCTGACTCTTTTCGCATTGGTATCAGGCAGGGGCGTATACTACCAGGGTTTTAAGAACGACTCCGAAGAGTCAGCCAATACGCACCCACCTCTCAATCACGTGCAAAGGTCCAACGGTCTTTCTGCACTCTTTCCAATATTGCAATCAAACACCGTTGAATTTCGAGCACGTGATTAAGTTGATATGGGCGTAGGTTGGGGGAACAAAAGTTATATTGGTATGATTGAATGGCAAACTATTGCCAGGTTAAAAAACAAATCTTCTCCGGTTCCTGGACCAAAAAATGATTTGGGTCGTCGTTGGAATGTGAATGCCTATCCGACCATGTTTTTGTCGGATATCCATTTAATCGTCTGTTAGTTTTATCCGCGTCAGAACATAAATAGTACCCAAGCTGCACAAAGTTGTTTGGACCGTATAAGTAAAATTTAAGGCATAAGTACAAAAAATTGGCAGCAGGTGCTGCATGTGATGCCAAAGCGCATGTTTTTGACCTAAATTTGGGCCAACGATTCCAATATAAGATACTGCCTTTTTGACCGCAGTAGGTTCAGAACAAATGCGATTACTGTATAACTGAGTTAAAGTGCCACCCTGGTATTAATACAAGGCATCCGCTTTATTCCTGGCCAGATACATAGACTGTGGTCAGTCAAGTAACTGTTCCTAATTCGCGTATTCAGATACACGGCATTATAAACAATGAGCAATCCATACAACTGTCGAGATTTGCATTTTTCCTGCAGAGAGGAGAATGAAGAAAATCTCACGCAATAACGACAAATAAATTTATGTGATAACGAACACAATATGACTAATGTTCCTCAATTAACGACTATGCTTGATCATTGATAAGAGAGCATTTTTCCCGTCTCTGTAAAGACACGTAACTTTTAGTGCCGAAATTCTGTAGTATTACATAAATTTGAGTCACCTAGTAATAACACAGCACAGTACCCTAGTTCATGAATAACAGAAAATGACCAAAAGATGAGGAGTGTACCGTCTCAAGACTATTCCAACAATTGAAGGATAAAGATTGAACTACCACAAGATAATTCTGAGACCAACAATGCCTGTGGAGGTTGTCTAATAGTCAGCTGTCTTTTTCAATCTGTGAATATCATATAAGGCTTATTGGGGGCGGGAGAAAGTGGGGACTTAAGATTACCTGCGGAAGAGTATTACAAAAACAACAGAACAACTTCGTTTGCTTGAAAAAAGTCTGCGCAGACAAGATCCCGCAGCCTTGGACTGAAAAACCCAACACACAAAACAACACAGCCCGCTGAAACTATACAATTTATAAATGTGGGACCTCCGTGTAAATATGTTGGTGAGTCATATTTTGACCATATAACACCCTCAGCAAATATCGGAAAGGGAAGTGTCCAATTGAAAAAATATTTTCACCCCTGTTCAGAGTGGTACTTGCAAATTGGTGAATAACGTTTTATATATTGTCAATATGCAACACTGAAATTGTAGTTCCTCCCACATATACCTAATACAAATGTAAATATACTCTCTACGCAGACAACAATGAAATGTGACCATTTTGATGAAGATTTTCCATCCATCAACCCCCGGATATAGCGTGTCTAAATGTGTAATACCTCATGTTGGTCCAGTTACCATTTAACGTAGGTTATGAAGTAGCCCTAAATGGTTCAATTTATTGTATCATACACATTCATTAACATAATACTTGTAGTTATTCATGATGCAACATCTATCTTGTAATAATAAACTTTCTAATTCATGAAAAGAGGTGGTAAAGAACCACAATAGAATCAAATTAAATCATACGGAATAAAAACCAAATGTAAAATCAATTGAATTTCCAAACGTAGATGGGTTTTATACTAGGACTTTAAAATATAAAATTTTGTTAATTTTTGATCTATTGTAACATAACACAAAAGCCATATACACAAGAGATGAACACACACTAAGTACTGGCCAGTTATATCAGCCTGCGCAGACGTGAACATTTTGTTGTAGGTGTTTTCAATACGAATACAACTACTTTATGATATATTTCATCGCCTTATTTAAAATGTTAGACGTTCAGATATGCTCATAAAGAAAAGTGTACAGGCTCTACCTGTGACAAAAATTGAGACTGACAGCCGAAACAATATGCGTATATATATGTGTTAAGTCCCCCACAAGAACATCTGGAAGCGGGACAAAGAGTGGCTGGCATTATATATAGCACACCCGAGACTTTACACCGTGGGTAAAAGCGTTTGAGTAATTGCGAACGTTGTCAATTACCGCTTCCAAGGAGATAATAGCTGCCTTTAATTATCTACATATTCATAAGTAGGCCTAAGCGAACTGCTAGACTATTCAGCTGATCCAACAGCCATTGTCTGTTGCTCAATTGTGCGTGGACAGGATTAGCATGCAACTCGACCGTGACCCACCACCATTCTCAGTAATTATCTTGCTACAGTCTCACCTATATTTTGTTACACATGGGTTGGATTTTGAGCAAAAATCTGAACTCTAAACTTTATTAAATACTGTATGAACTCGCATAAACTCGATTTAATTGATAATCGATATTGAACCTATACCACCCTACATCCAACAGCTAAAATATTTGCTTACAGATCTCTTCACGCTGTATACAACCCTACAAACTATGCTAGTATGCATTCTGGTACTATAATCAGTTTGCTATGGTGTTATCCATGGTTAATCCAACAAACTGTTGTCACTCTTCCTAGAACTATCACACCACCAACTCATGCCAGTATTATCTGGTGTATAGTTTCCTTTGTGTTACCTTAGCCCACGAAAAAAGCTATTATACAACTAACTGTTACATACAATTCTTACTTTTGAACACGCCGTAGTACTATCATAATTATGTAGGTCACATGAGCCTCATGACCTAGTCGACACGTCAGTCGTACGTCCAACATCCTGACGTTCGTTGTGGCATCCCGGAATCATATATTTTATTCGTGAACCAGACGCACCCAAACAACAGAATAATGACAAGAACGCCTTACAGTTACCACAATAATTGTATATAGAAACCGGACTTCAAGCGATGTATACGAAATATGATTACACACACCAATAGACGGAGCAGAACAGTCATCTGAGCATCAACACAAGGTTAAAAACAAAGACGTTTTCTTGGGGAACCTTCAAAGTCAGCGTTAATGTAATACACTACCAAATCAAATGTCATGACCAGGCAAGCGCTACGTACACCGGAAAAACTACACTACACATAATTTTCTTTACACCCACATAAAGCACTATTCTTGACCTTTCCAAAATGTTTCAGAATTTACATCACCTCAAAAACGACCTATAACAGTTTGTTGCAAAATAACTTATGAATGGGTAAACACTTGATAGTAAGAGAAGGACGTGAAGTGCTCTGTCTTAAGCATTCCTCACATTCAGTGACCAAAAGTCTGGGAACATAGAGCGTTTATTAGACAAAATGTGTGCTTTTCGAGGTTCCTGGCATGATGATAGAATATTGTAACCGTAGTTATTTGCGGACTTGGGCTCTGGCCGTTTCCGAACTTCCGGGCAAATTTGGGTAGGTGGTCAGATTCAAAGTCACAGCACCGCGGTCTCGGAAAAAATGAAAATTGTCTAACTGTGTCAAACATACATATCCAATCATATCACTCGTCTATCTCAAAGGATTCCAAGACACTATGTATACTTATGTTGTTAAGCATCATGCATTACCGATGTCAAATAGCAGGGTGCAAGAGCATACATGGCTGCCAAAACACTGAAAAGACGTCACATTCGTCTTTCGATAGCGGTCAGAGAGATGATGGTTCACACTATTAGTTGCACCAATATTGTTGCAATGATACCCTGGTTTGTCTATGAATGACCAAAATTTGATTTTTCGGTAAACTCTAAAGCACATTTTAGTGATTCCATTTTACATTAAACTAATAAATGGTGTGTAGGCCTCACTTTCACTTAACTAAAAAAGAATTGAATCCTGTAACCGTTCAGGAAAATATACATACATAAATAAGCTCATGTCCAGGTTATGTTAAAATGATAATATATGGCATATTGCTGAGTCATTCAGTCAACCCTTTATGTTATTGCGTGGGCGGTTGCCAATCTTTTAAATTTCACGGTTAAGAACTGCCAATTTAATTATGAGCCAATCTACAACTAAAGTTTACAGGTAACTTGATTCGAACTCAAAATACGTAGGAAACATAACTGAGTTAGACAACTTCAAATGAATACAATCAAAATTGGTTCAGTATGTACTAGATTTTTTGCACCCGCAGCGAAAAGTGCGTTACCTTTCCATATTTTTGAAGCGCACCCTATTTGATCAGCAGAAATATCGCAGTATTTATACAAAGTATTACAATTTTTCGAATCCCTTCGTGACGTAGACGAAGTAATTTGATATGCATGTTTGACAACAATTAGACAACTTGGATTTTTGACCTCTGTGTGAACTTTAATTAACCCCTACCCAAAATGCCGGAAGTTCGAAGCGGCCCAGACTCTAAGTTCAAAACGATTCAGAATCCCATCAGCGAGAACCCAAAAACCACTTCTCGAAACCTATGTGTATCCACAGAACTTTGGTCACGGGACCTGACAGGCGGGTTCCTCTAACTATTGACCACATGATCGAAGGCGTCGTGTCTGAATGGGTAAGGTGGCGTCACACTGTGCCGAAATTTGAGCAACATAAAAATTATGCAGTAGTATGGTAGTGTCGCCGCGAGACTCTGGTCTGTGTCTCACGAGAACCCGGTCTGAAGCAGAACCAGCAATATGCTCCTTTCTTCGATCTACAGAGTACGTCGGCACAAACACTCGGTGAGCTATTGTAGTGATGCTTGGATCGGTTGTACTCTGCAAAAACCCTTCTGTATCCATAGATGGATAAAATTTCTTTGCGACACAGAGAGACTCCAGGCGATCAACTCACGCACTTCCGAGACCAGCATATCTTCAATCATGATTTTACATTCATCTTTATTGTTGTAACATGACAGAACGCAAATTTTGGCGGCTCAATGGTATTATAGGCGCGAAATTCCACATGAAAGAGTGCAAGTAAATCTTCATAATACATAAGTCTTTAACAAGCAAAGCTAATCCTAACACTAACATAAGGACGCCGAGACAATGGTGGGTCTTCGTGCGAACGCACAATACTATTCTGGTCGTTCACAACCTTATGAACTGAACCTCATGTGGCTACGACACACATGGTAAAGAATGAAAACAAACATGTGAAGTGAACTTATTTGTGAGATCAGAAAGAGAACACAAGAGAAATGAACATGTTATCTAAATGAAATGGGACGCGGAAGGAGAAGGACCATAATGATGAGAATGTGGATGAGAATAAAAGAGAGCTACACAACGAAAGAAAGAAAACACTATAGAAAATAATAAGAAAGAAGACTGAAAACAAAACACAAGAAAATCACAAGATTGATCATCAAATGCAGGAACAAGAAGAATTCTCACTACAGAGATACGAAAGAAGGAAAAGGACATCGAACGAATATCAAAGAAGAAAAAGAAGGAAGGAAAGAAAAAATTGAATGAAGAAGAGAAAGAAAAGAGAACAAAAAAAACAAGAAAAGAAAAGAAAGGATAATGAAGAAAAAAGAGAAAGCAAAGGAAGAATATGGGAAAGAAGTAGAATGAAAGAAACACATGGATTAAGAATATAAAGAGTAAACGAATGAACCAAAAAGCACAAAGACAGAAACGGGAACAAAGGATCTATGAATGTTAAAGACTCACAATAAAAGAAAAAAAAACAAGATTGGCAAATAGAATTAGATATCAAAACCAAGAAAGAGAAGATGAATGCAAAAGTAGGACAAAGAGAGTAAGCACAAGAAGAAAGATAGAACATAAGGAAAAATAATAGCATTCAAAATAAATGAAAAAACAGAAGAAAGATAGAAAGAAGGAGGAAATGAATATTAATCAACCAAGGAAGAGAAAAAAGAAAAAGAAGAGATAGCAAAACATAATCAAGAAGAGAGAAAAAGAAAGAGGACGTATACAAGACAACGAAAAAGATATGAGAAAGAGGCAAAAGAGAGAAAAAATACAATATTAAAGATAGAAGATTAAAGAATCAAAAGCATTAATACATAAAAAGAAAGAAAGAGAAACAGGATAGAAATGAAATTAAAAAGAAAAGACGCATGAAAGAAATACACATAGCAAAGTGGTTACCAGACACAAAAATAAAAAGAAAGAAAAAAATGAATGAAAAAATGAGAAAAAAGAAAATAAAGAAAAATATTATATAATTATAAAATAACAGAGTTATATGAGAAAAATCAAGAATGAATGAAAGAGAAAACATTAATGAAATAAGAAGACAGAAGTAGAGAGTCTTAACTAAATACATATTTTCTTTATTCGTTATTCTGTGCATTTTAGATTAGTCGTCAGAGCAATTTATGTGAATGGCTCAATGAGAAAAAGTATTCTATTCTAAACTGTTTTAAAAATTGTTTGACAGAATTCGTTTGTTTACGCAAGTTTTGTGGCAATCCATCATTGAATTCGAAGTTGTAGCCTATTTTGCGTTAAAACTTTGGAGGTTGCAAGTTTTACATGTAGGTAATACAATATTAGAGAACAATGCAAAATAATAACTTTAATGTTTTATTATCTGTTAATTTATATATTCTTTAAGAATATGCCTTGTTACACACGACTGATTGCTAATGTTGATCAGAGCTTATGGCAGTCAAATGCTGAGTAACAAAGTTTTGCGGTTATCCCATAAACTTATCGCGAGTCATATGAGTGTCAAAAAATTGAAACGCCTGAGGATCTTGGTGCACTTAGTCGCGTTCTTGCACTCGAAAGTGCTGGTCTTGTTCTCAAGGACTTCTGGTCTTGTTCTCGGGGACGCTCTTTGTCCTTGAGGGTCTATAGATCTATGTCCCTGGGGTGTCTGTTCATCGAGTCTTGTCTCGATGCGCTGGTCTTGACATAGCACGACTGAGACAGATGGCTCACAACGAGTGGTATGGAAGTTTTCAATTAATTGGCCGCTGGTCCGAAGGTTATAAACATATAGAGAATACATACCGAAGACTGGTACTCGCACTGCCTACGATGAATTGTCAACCTCGATGGCTTATGCTAGGTTCACAAGCCATCTGCCTGTATGCGCTTAATCCTGAGTTTAAGGCCCGATCAAGCCAATTGGGCCTGGATGGTCAAGTTCGGCAAGGCAATCTGGTCAGTTCTAACCCTTGAGCATAGAGTTTATCAGCAACTGCCGATCTGTCAACTCGATCGCGGCCTCGATCGCAGGCCAATATTAAGGTACCTGGTCGGTCTTCCAGCTTCGCAAGTAATTCGGGTCAATCTACCTTTGTATATCGGAGTGAGATCGTACAATCAACGGAAAATTGTACTAAAATACTAATTAAAGATAGGCTAAATTATGTACTACTCCTGTGCTCGTCGGTACACTCCGAAAAAGGAGTTGTATTTTTGGCGGTTAAAAAAATATTAGAGTAGGTAACAACGAAAAGATGTCTGAGACAAAGGCAGAACGGGCGCCGAATCATGGGTAGATCTGAGCCCCGATTACGGCGACGAACTTGGCAACCACGAAACAGGCCAAACAATTGGCTTGATCGGGCCTCATTCGAGTATGCGACACTACTCGGACAGTTTGAACCCTAGCATGGAACTTGGTAGTGATCGAACAACGCTTCTGGCTCTTCTGGAAAATGTTTTTAGGCTATCTGTTAAAAAAAATACTCGAGAATGTAACACAGATACACTGTCGATCAATGGCAGACGCGCCGTGAGAGTGAATCGACAGAGATTGAGCCCGACTTCCGCCGAATGGACCGAAAAGGCCAAAAGCTTGGCTTGAATCGGGCCTCAAATCGAGAGTTGCCAGATCGGACAGAGATAGTGAACTGCATATATAATCAGGAGTCAATGTCCCGAGATTGACAATGTTCAAGCGAAAATTTATCAAAATATCGGCTTTGATCGTATTATATAACGCGGGCGAGCGCCCTAATTCGTGAGGAACATCTACAGGACCATCGTGATGGCTTTCTGTAGGCCTTGTATTTGCTCTCAGGAATGTTGATTCTCTTGTTTATCCCCTTGTCAAGCCAGCTTCGCGTGAAAATTCCATACTCTCGATGTGATCCATTCTTGTGTGTGACGCCATCATAAGGACCGTGGCTTCCTGACTGAGCAGAATCGAGCAGGTCGTATCATCCTTCGACATGTCGCACTGGCGTTTGTGTCCTTGCTAATGGAGCAATCTATATAATCCACAACCATCTCTCCAAGCCATGTGTCAGGATGTATGAGACCTGATAGGATAGTGACAAACTGAATAGTAGCGTAGTTTTGCTGGCGATTGCACTGCTCATTGGCAGCATTCAGCCTAGGAAATACCTCGCTGGGGTGGAGCTGGAAATGGTTGCAATATCTTTGTGCAATCATCGTCATGCAATACTGTATCACCATTGACCAAGGGTACATATAGGTTGCAGGCCCTCTGAGAAACAGTGCTTGACACTGAAGAGGCTTCGCCTGCGGTAAATAAGAACTCTATTATTATTATTTTATATTATTATTAATTATATTATTATTATTATTATTATTATTATTATTATCATTGATTATTATTATGATTATTATTATTATTATTATTCATTATTATTATTATTATTATTATTATTATTATTTATTATTATTAATTATTTTATTATTAGGTCACATTGTTAAAGAGTACCTGCAAGACTCTCTTAAGACACATAACTTGGTAACCGTTTGTCCAATAGTGACTTAACTTGAGTGGTAGATGCACAAGGGATACCATTTGTTGTGGTGCGGTCGGAGGTCACATGGTGAGGTCAAAGGTCATTTCAGGTCACATTGTTAAAGAGTACCCGCAAGTCTCTCTTATGACACATAACTTGGCAACAGTTGGTCCAATGGCAACCATAACTTGGGGTACAGATGCTCTTGGGGTACCATCATGTTGTGGTGCTGTCAGTGGTCACATGATGAGGTCAAAGGTCATTTGAGGTCAAACGTTAAAGTTTACCTGCAAGACTATCTTGGGGGACCTTCTTGTTATCTTGCCATCAGAGATCAAATGGTACTGTCAAAGGTCAGTTTAGGTCAAACATGGTGTAGGGATGCACTTTGGGAAAGTAACCTTTCTGTTATTTAGTCACGGGTGGGCGAGACACAATCTCGCAATTGCCTTCTTTTATAAGGATAATATTATCCCTTCCGGAAAGAACACAATGCCATCACAGTATGTTCACACTGTGATCAAAGGATCACTCAGTGAAAATGCACCAAATCCACACAGTGGCCAGACAAACACGCACTGTAAAAATGCTGTTTAAAATATTTTAAATAACTGCTTACCGTTGGTTAAGCCTGTCACTCTGACAACTATTGTTTAAAATTTTAAGCAACCATGTGTGTGGAATTCGTCTTTTTAACAATATTGATTAAATTCAATTTTGCACAGCGTCCAGAAATTTTGCTGTTTTGGGCTAATAGTATTGGCACAAACATTTTAAAAGCTCTGTAGTCTGGTACACTGTTCGTACAACGTTCGTATCTGCTTTGAAATGCATCTTTCTTCTATGTGGACTGGAAGTCGTCAGTTGCAGTAATAATCTAACAGTGGAGAGTAAGATTTATTTATTCTTCATTCATTATTTATTTATCTATTTATGTTTATGTTTTAATCATCTATTTATTTCGTCATCTATATATCTCAATCTCCGTATTTATCTAAATATCCACCTATCCCCATCCACCTCTCTCAATATCTCCACCTATGTTTTTATCGGCTATATCTATCTATCTATCTATCTATCTATCTATCTATCTATCTATCTATCTATAATGATAATAAGAAAAATAATAATAAGAAAAAAAAATAATAATAATAATAATAATAATAATAATAATAATAATAGAGTCTTATTTACCCAGGGAAGCCTCTTCAGTGTCAAGCACTGTTCTCCCAGAGGGCCCTGCAACTATATTACCCTGGTCAATGGGATACAGTCCTAACCTGCACAAAGATGTTCACCATTTCCACTCCCCCAGGAGTATTCCTAGCTGAGCTGCCAATGAGGCGCATCAAGCCAGACAAACTACGTCATCAGTTTCACCCTACCAGGTTATACTCCTGGGTGGAGAGAGGTATGCAGATAAAGTGTCTTACCCAAGGACACAAACGCCGGCCGCGGCAGGATTCGAACCTGGGATCTCTAGATCAGATAGCCACGGCCTTACGATGGCGTCACACACAAGATGGTCACACAAGTATGAAATTTTCACGCGAAGCTGGCTTGAAAAGGGATAAACAAAGAGAATCAACATCCGAAGCAAATATGAAGCCTACAGAAGGCCACACGATGGCTGTGGATGTTCTCACGAATGGCCCGACGTTTATACGATCAGAGCCGAATTTGAAAATTTCGTTGAACATGTGTCAACTGCCGATCTGTCAACTCGATCAGGCTCGATCAGGCCAATATTGGGCCTGGTCGGTCTTGCTCATGCTAGGTTCACACTGCCGATCTGTTAACTCGATCAGGCCCGATCACTCGATCAGGCCAATATTGGGCCTAGTCGGTCTCGCTCGGCAAGGTAATCGGGGTCAATCTACCTTGATCGGGGTGATCGACAACGCTCTGGCTCCCTACTCGAATGTTTTTGGCGGTTAAAAATATTCGAGTAGGTAACCAGAACGAGGTCGATCAAGGCAGACGGGCGCGGATCATGGTAGAATGAGCCCCGATTACCGGCCGAACTGGACCGAAAAGGCCAAAATTTGGCTTGATCGGGCCTCATCGAGTTGGCAGATCGGCCGTGTGAACCTAGCATCAGCAAGGTAATTGGGGTCAATCCACCTTGATCGGAGTGATCGACAACGCTCTGGCTCCGTACTCGAATGTTTTTGGCGGTTAAAAATATTCGGGTAGGTAACCAGAACGATGTCGATCAAGGCAGACCGGCGCCGATCATGGTAGATTGAGCCCCGATTACCGACCGAACTGGACCGAAAAGGCCAAAAATTGGCTTGATCGGGCCTCATCGAGTTGGCAGATCGGCAGTGTGAACCTAGCATAGTCGTCATGTGCCGAAGTTGAGTAAAGAAGGTCACACGATTGAGGAAATTTGGCTCTGATCGTATAAGCATCGGGCCATTTATGAAAAGTTCTTATTTAAGCCATCGTGTGACCTTCTGTAGGCATCGTACCAGCTTCAGATGTTGATTCCCTTTGTTTATCACCTTCGGACCACCTTCGCGCAAAATTGAAAATTTCATACTCGTGTAGCCATCTTATGTGTCAATTTCGGGACAGTGTGACGCCACCCTTAGGCCCTGGTCACACTAGCAGTTGCGACTACCTGCGATCAAATGAATCGTATACCA
>JZLH01S0620029.1:0-11207 GCA_001188425.1 Eucidaris tribuloides
TTCAAGGGTTTCAGAATGTGAACATATTGTGGTCTCACCAATTTCCTAGAATAGACGCCCTCGTCGAATGCGACGACAAAATATATGTATGAGCACCAGGTACGTTCTTTATCTTAGGGCAACAAACGGCAACATTTTTCAACACCGTTTGGGGAAAAAGGTGCATAATGTGTTCTTTGGGGTTTTCATAATGATTATGAAGGCTAAATAAGCATTCTGAACAGAAGAAAAATATTAAGTCAGTTCACAGCTCTTTGGAAAAACACCATTCCTGCAGAGAGACATCCCAAGAACGCTTTATTAAACTTTTTTCTCTGCATAGAGTGTACAACTATATTACGATATAACAACCATCATGAACTTACAAAAAGCAATGTAATGCATTTTCTACATTTAATTGAAGTCCTGTAGTTTGGGAAGAATTCTTTTGTAGCAAAAGGTGTAACATCAGACTGTGTTGAAAGAGTCCGATATGCATAATGGGTTGTTGTGCCGAAAATAATAGGCTAGATGTTTGATTCTTGTTGCAACTTAAAAGTGCAACATAATCAATGACACAATATACACAATCCCGACAGGGATTGAACCTGAGGACGTCTTGGCTACAAGGCATGCTCCACCAACTGAGCTATCCGGTGCTCCCTTCGAGTCAGTCGGGGCATTGTGGTTTTCTCGCACTGAAATTTTAATTGTTAATTCAATTATTTATTTGAGCCTCCTTACTTTCTATTCTATTTTTTTTTTCCAAAGAGCGTCTCAATTCAGTAATGGTAACAAAATATACAACCGACAGAGAGTGCAAAGTTTATTTAAGACAACAAAAACAAAACAAAACACACACTTATTTTTCTATAGATAATTACATAAACTTGAAGAATACTCCAATTGTTGGACACTAAGTCCTTTAGGCCTAATTTTTGACCTCAATGTACAGAAAAGTTATTTGACACTGGTATTTCTTGAAGCTACTATAAACAGTGGCGTATGAGGCGAAACGATTTAGGGGTCAGAACGAACATCATGACAAAGGCCGTGACCCGTGTATGTGTTGTGTAGGTGTGTGTGTGTATATGGTGGTGTGTGTGGGTGTGTGTGTGTCGTGTGTTGTTGTGTGTGTGTGTGTGTGTGTTGTGTGTGTGTTGTGTGCTGTGAATTCATTTGAATGTGCGTTTGTGCGTGTTGTCTCTGTGTTTGTTTGGGGTTCTTATTCTCTTCATAATAATAATAATAATAATAATAATAATGAATAAATAATAATAATAATAATAATCAATAATAAATATATTAATAATTAATAATAAATAATAATAACATACAACAACATAGCTAATAACAAGTAACAACAAAACAACAACAACGTAGTATAAAGCCCAGGGTAGCCCTTCTGTCAAATAAACTGCCTATATACCAGAAGGCCCTGGCAAAACATTGAATGTTATTATGTATTGCCCTTGTAGGGCTAGGTTTAGCAATGCGAGAACCTGGCTAGAAAGATTTGGCGCTGCGCTCGAACCTGTGTCGACTCCGATGCCTGAATGACTCCTCAACATTAGGCCAAACACCGCCTACCTTTCTAACCAATAAAATAGAGCTTTTTGTGTGTGGTTGGCATAAGGCAATCCTTGAACGACCGTAGTGAGGCGAGCGGTTAATGGAACTTTTGAATCATTTGTCAAGATAAATATGCTTAGGATGTGAAATCTAACTCAAAATTAAGAATCAAAGGTATCTCAAGTGTTTATATATGAACGGTGAGCGATTAGTGGTGTATCTGTGATTTTTGCATATAACCCACTGCATCCGCAATGTATGTTAATTTCCCGCCCTAAGAATATTGCATATTCTGAGATGGAAAGTATACTTTAGAGCGCTGAACTGTGATATAATCTGCTATGATGTGACCTGTCGCAAAAAAAAACGGCACCATTAAGCTGCAAATCAATTAATTTGGTGTTTTCCATATGCGTGTTAAATTGTCTATGAACAAAAGCAAACGCAAAAACTCGCTCACAAGTTTTTAGTTCTAGTGGGTAGAGGGGGGTACGCGTGCACCGCCCGAAATTATACTTTAACCAGTGTTACTATCTTGGAAAAATGCGGTAGAAAACGAATCGCTATGTTACCGAAGTCAAAAAGTGTCCCACGTAATTGTTTTTTATGGCAAATTTATGCAAAGCAGTGTAGTGTTGGTAATACGAAAACATAAGGGTTCTAATTATCATTCAATCAGAAATTTTCACTCCATATTTGGTCTTGATCCATGCTTGGAGGTCATCACACGATGTAGATAAGTCTCTTAGCAATCAGGATGACTTTATGACGTGCATAGAATGCAAATTAGGGCCGTAATATGGTGAAAATAGCTATTTAGCAAATTTGGCTTCTTTAAACATTTTTTATACTTCTAAGGCAGTATTATCTATAGTGAGGGTTCGTAGAAAACATAAGCTAATGTTTAAAATCAAAAAGTGTCCCCACGTTTCTGTTTTTATGCAAATTTGATGCAATCAGTGTAGTGTTGGTATAACAGAAAACATACGGTTTTAATGTAGCATTGTCAATCAAAACTTTCCCTCATATTTGGTCTCGAAAATTTTTTCTACGCTTTGGAGGGTCACCACGATATTAGATAAAGTCTCTTAAGCAATCAGATGATTTCATGACGTCACAATATGCACAATTAGCGCCGTCGATTGGGAAATCATATCTACACAATTTTGGCATTTTTTAAAGCGATTTTTATACTTCTAATACGCGTATTACTATAGTTGGAAAAAATGTGTAGAAAATGATTAGCTATGTTACCAAAGTCAAAAAGTGCCCCAGCGTATTGTTTTTTAATTATGCAAATTTATGCAAATCAGTGTAGTGTTGCGTAAAACAGAACATTACGGTTTTATATACCATTTCATGAAAATTTTTCCTCATATTTGGTCCTTGATCCATGCTTTGGAGGGTCATACCGATATGTAGATACCTGTAATCATCAGATGACTCTTTGACGCTTTTGACGTCACAATATGCAAATTTTTGGTCGTTATTGGTGAAAAATCACGGTTTTAGCACAATTTTGGCATTTTTAAAACGATTTTAGCCTGAATAATGCCTATCAAGACTTATGTTTTGATGCAGAAGGATAGAACAAAAACTCATAAATTAGTTAATAATATTATCAACATGTTAACAAACACATTTTGTCCACACAACATGCAAATTAAGCGCAAGATTGAGGGGAAAAGGCGAATAACTTGTTATGATATCTTTTTGTTAATTTCTTCTAAATTATTAATGCCATATCTGATGTTCCAAACGTTTCAAAAATGATTATCTGACCTTTTACATTTAGGGTGACTTACCATTTACATATTCAGCATGCCATCTTTGTGCATATGAATATCAAATTAGGTTCCAGAATTAGCTTGAATACTTCATAAATAAATCATTTTACATAAATCGCGCAGCAAGTATATACGAATAAAAAACAAAGCATAGTCAAAGATCCACAAAGTCTGAAAAATAGATATCAAGCAAAAAAAAAAGTGTTCACAGATTTCTGCCCCTTGCTTGTCAGCCTCAAACCCCCGTGCCCCACCCCCACTCCAGAAAGGTTTCTGTGTATTTTTTTTTTTGAGGATGGGAGGTGTTGCGAAGTCCGGGTCAGTTAGACTAAACTGGCATAAAGGTTGACTAATTGACTTTAAAATTTTTTAGTCCAGTGGGTATAGGGAGGTTACCGTGCACCCGCATTGAATATTTTTTTAATAAATGTCAGGCTACATGCAGGAAAAATGCAAAGAAAATAATTAGGCTGTGTTGCCAAATGTCAAAATATGCGTATATTATTTTCGTGCAATGTTATGCAAATAATGTGTCTTCATTATGGAAACATACACTTTCAACATTCGAATCTGCGAATAATTACCTAAAATTTACCCCAAATTGATTTTTTTTTTTCACCAAGGATGGCGCTGATTTTTAATTTTGATGATGTGATATATTTCTTCTAAGTAACTTCGGGATTATTCAATATAGTGAAATGTGATCCCCAAATATACGTCCAGAGAACAGTTTTCCCTGCAGTTTTTGATTGAATACTAGTGAAGATTGTGTGTTTTCCACAAATGAAGACAATTACTCGCATACCATTCGCCTAAAAATAATATGCTGACGCTTTTTGAATTTGCGATGTAGGCTTAATCGTTTTCTTTGGCATTTTCCTGAATGTAAGTGACATTTATTAAAGTACATGGTGCACGTATCCTTTACCCACTGGACTAAATGTTTAAAGTTTATTAAAGTTATCCTTATGGCAGGTTACAACTGTAGTCTAACTAACATGACTTCTGCAAACTCATCCTCGAAAAATTAAGCACAAACCGTTTTTTTTTTTGGGGGGGGGGGCCTGGAAGCTGGGCGAGGGGTTGAGGTGTACGGCAAGGGGCAGGGAATCTAGTGAACTGACTTCTTTTTGCTTTATTATTTGTAGATTTTTCTGTGATTTTTTTGGTTTTTTTTATTCGTATATTGCCGCAATATGCCGAAGGATTTAATTTTGAAGCTATTTTGACTAGTTAACGTACTTCAGTCGCGCCAAAGATTGACATCTAGATATGTAAAAGGTTGTTAAACTAAAGGTAAAAGTTTCAGATAATCTTTTTGCATTTGTACATAGATATTGGCATACCATATTTTGCCATTATAAGAAGAAAGATCTGTAACAAGTAATTCGGCCTCCCCCTCCTCCTCGCAATCTTTGGGGCTGACAATGACAATTGAAATGAACATGACAATGACATGACATGAACAATGACAAATGACAATGACAATGACAATGAAATGGACAATGAATTTTTATTTCTTAATAACGGCCCGTCCTGGGCATGAAGAAATACAATTAGCTGCAATTACTCACTAAGATATACATAATCTTCGAAGTCAAAATAAAATATGTATATGTATATAAATTACAATAAATTAAGCATCACGGTGTCAAGTGACACATTAACTAAATGTCAGTTACTCACTAACATACAAGACAAATCTTTTCTAAACAAATTTTGACGCATAATTACCTTACAATCTGGACAAATTTTTTAACTGTTTGATATTGTTACTATTGAACAACTTGGACGGAACTTTGATATGTTGGACGACAAGTCGAAATATTTTTGATGGTAGCGCCTACGTGTCCTCATTAAAAAGGGACTAAACAAACAGATAATGAAGATTCATCCCGCTGCCAGCTGCAAATTCCAAGTACATACATGTAATTCTTGTGCTTGATCCAGAATATCGGCAGTTTTAGCAATAGGTAGCTTATGATTACGCATCGAATTTACAAAGAGTTAATCTATCTCCTAGATCAATTTTAACAATAACTTTTCCAGGCCACACATCGTTGTTTAAAAATCTAATAGTTAAAGCATAAACGATTTCTGTACTTCAGCACTCCAATTTGCTTATCATGTCATCTCAACTAAGATTCAAGACAGTTTAACCCAATTTTAGATTCAATTGATGTACATCCAGCCAAAATTTGTTACAGCCAACTTGTCTAGCACACTTTAACTTTAGCTAATCCACAATGACTTGAAATGCACACCACAGCTCATGAAGCCTGACGCAGCAACTATAAATGATATTAAGAGAGCATTATGATTTTTTCCCACTTGAACTATGCTCGCCCAAAATTAATCAAACGTTTCTACTACTGTAACTTGTTAAAGCAAACTGCCCAATTCCCATACACCATACAATTTGCAGTACCACGGTTAAGCTTGAGTATACTTTTTTAAGAACTTTTATGAAAAAACCAAAAATTTTCAATGGCTATCCAGATACAAAAACCCGCAAATTCTCACTACCATACATAAAACTGAAGCAACAAGCTGATCAAAAAGATGCACATTGTATATCTACAGGTAAAGCATCAACTTTTTAGCCTTAAGCAGATCACATTAAACATAGCTGTTCTAGCTGACTGACTTGTTTTTGATCCGCCTTATTAAACGACCGCGTTTATAGTTTGAACACAGGTTCCAAGATAGGTAATAATCTATTAACAACATAAGCGACTTCCAGCAAAGGAAAAAACAGGATATTTAGAACTTTTGCCGCTCTTGAAAAATTCACCTTTTTGTCATTACCTTGTATTAACTGACAGGCTTTCAAAGATCGCAATACTGTTGACGCGCAGATAAAGCGTTTGTAATTCATTCAGCTGACTCAGCCATAACGTATGCGTAATCATCAGGCATAAAGTACAACACATAGAGGCGTGAAAATACTTCCACATCATAATTACTGAGATGATTTCTTATGCTCAGATGCACACATATCAGACCCTTATAATGCTCTGCTAACAAATGTTCAACATCATTTTAAATACATGCAATAATAACGGAGACAATTTTCGGCCCTGTTCTCACTCAATATTAACATGAAAAAAGTTTGAAATGCCGTGACTCAAAGTTTAAGCAAGATTTGGCATTTTTATCATGTTATAACACTAGATAAATTTCCATTTATACCATTTGAAATCATTTTGACCATAATGGACGGCGATCATGAGATCAAAAGCTTTTCTGTATCAATAAAGGCGGCATAAAATTTTTTCCTCTCGATGTTAAATACAGTTCAATAAGGCCATGCAAAGTAATATATGATCTAAAGTATTGTAGCTCTCCCTAAAACAACCAGCTTGCTCCTAACGCTATCAACTCCAACACAATTTAAGATATTCTGTGAGTCTGGCATTGATACAAGCAGTTCAACAGACTTCCCTAAGCAGCTAAGAAGCGTAATTCCCTGTATTGTTCAGGAGTCGTCTAGCGAACCTGAAAGGTTTGATCAATTCCTAAACCACCAAACTGAAGGGACCACAGCCGACATACAAAACAATATTAAACAACTTTACATAAATAACACAATTCATTTGGACACTTTTTCAAAAACCTCGTTTAAAATATTGTCCATTCACTCGCCTTGTTATTTACGCAAACTAAGAATATGTTTCAAGACTTCCTCTCCAGTAAATTCCCATTAATAAGCTCATTAATAAATAAAATCGTAAAAATTGCCAAAATGGGCAAAGAAGTAATTTTTCAATCCCAATGGCGGATCCTAATTTGGCATATTATGACGTCATAAAGTCATTCTGATTGCTTAGAGACATTATCCTAGCATATTGGTATGACCCTCCAAATCAATGATAGACGCAAATATGAGGAAAAGTTCTGATTGAATTGTATTAAGACTTATATCTGTTATACAACACTACAGCTGATTTGCATAAATTTGCTAAAACATACGTAGACACTTTCTCTGACTTTGGTAAGCATAGCTTATCGTTTTCTACGCATTTTTCCATAAGTATAATGGTTAGAAGTATAGTAAAATTCGTTTAAATGATTGCCCAAATTGTGCTAAAAAGCGACCTCCAAAACAGTGTTTATTCATGCGCGATGCACATTGAAAACACTGTCCTTTGCGGGGCTTAAAGGTAGAATCAAAATTATGCCATATGATGGACAAAGCAAACCCATCTAAAACTCCGCTCATAGGTTTCGACAGTCAGATACATGTTAGCCGTAATCATGATTAAATCGAGCTCCAAAACAGTGTTTATTCATGCGCGATGCACATTGAAAACACTGTCCTTTGCGGGCCTTAAACAGTTAAAGGTAGAATCAAAATTCCACAGGAAACTAATGCTATAAATCTGTTATTAAAATGTTGCACAAGTAACTTCACTTAATCCTTCTTTTCAGGGCAAGAGTCCTTGCCTGGCACTTTATAATCTACAGGTAACAATCGGTTGTTTTGCAGCAAGGATTTGTAACAAAAGACCTCGTTTCTCCGGCACATTTTTCCCACTTCCGCAAAAACATGGTTAAAAAATACTCAAATTCCGAAGATTGATGGATAGATTAATGGCCTTCCACAAAACCTCAAAATCCCCTTATCGAGTTGTTCAGCGAATGCAGCTTCTGGTGTTGGTATTCTTATTTTGGCGCCACTGGCCCAGGTCCCTATCGATGTGTACAGTGGCAACCGAAATTATGTCACGTTTCAAACGCGTTTACCGAAACGCGTTTCATGAAATGATGTTCAAACGCGACGAAACTCAAAGCCAGCGTAGAAAATGCGTGCCCTGCGTTTACTGAAACGGATTCGTTTCTGGAATCGCGTTTGTAGCCATTCACGACGTGACGATACTTTCGGTCACCGCCGTTCGGGTGGCAAGGAGCTCTTCTCAAGAGCTCTTCTCAATGCATTTACGCAAAACCCACGATTGCATTCGTTTTGTCACACATTAGTATACTAGTATGTTTTTCCGTTCATTATCAAACAGTTTTCATACAAAAATGAAAATTATCAATTCAAATTAGTCTTAAGATGCCACGGTGATGCGAACACCTAGTCCAACTTCGTCTTATGTCAACCAGTTTCACAACATTTGCGATCTGTTTAACGCTGTTTCGCGTAGTTTCGTCAAATACAATTTCAATTCACTTTCTAAACACACTTTTAAATTTTACGTGAAAAATCACACATATTTATCCAGACCCACAAGCAGTCACAGATATATATACTGTATATACACGTGATGAAAAAACAAATATGATAACAAACAAACATACAGCTAAACACACAGACAGAGCATTACTACGTAAGGGACTAATTGGGATGGAAATTGATTGAATTTGCATTTAAAGGCAGTGGATCTCATTTGCAAACATCCCCGCAGACCACGAAAAGATAACCCATGCCCCAAGGCTATTGATGAAAGGCATGTCTGTGAAATCTGGGGGTCAGTGATTGTCTAGAATTTGAAAAATGCAAAAGAAAAACACTAGCCGTTTATTATGACGTTTGTTGTTAGTTGCTCATACTAGCATGCTTGTTGAATATTTCTATTTTCATATCATTTTTGATGATTAATTGTATCCATTTGTAATCATTTGCATATTCATTCTGAATATTGCGGAAATAAATAAAATTAATTAAAAAAAATCAAATTTCCAAATCCATCAAAAAATCGCTATTACCTTTGTGTAATCAAAAGAAAATGCATAAAAATAATATTTCTAATGTTAACATTTTCAATTTGTTATGATTTCTATCATGATATCAGGGACTGTGCTTTGTAAACGGTTGTTCTATTTAACTGTAGAATAGTTACAAATAATTATGAGGAATATGATTATGAAAAAATAACATTTTATAAAATCTGCCACAAAAGCTTGCCCTAGCAGTGATCTAACTGGATGTGTGTTATGTGGGTGTATTGTGTTATGTGTGTTTGTGTTAATTGTGTGTGCTTTATTTTGTGTTTGAGTTACTTGTGTATCTGTCAGTGGGTGGACATGAGCCTTTACTAATAAAATGTCCTTAGCCCCCTTGATTGTAGTAACACTGGTCGAACCTAGCACTTTGTAAAGTAGTAACAGTAGTTGCAGAGCTAGCATTAAATTAGTATAGTAGTAGTAGCTAGTATAGAAGTAGTAGTAAGTAAAGTAGTAGTAGTAGTAGTAGTAGGTAGTATATAGTAGTAGCTTGTCGTATTAGGAGTAAGTAGTAGTAGTTGTTTGTTGTGTTGTATGGAACGATTGTTAAGAAATAGTAGTAGTAGTAGCAGAATTGGTAATAGTAATGATTGAAGCAGTACTGCTAAAACTAGCAGTAATAAGAGAAGTACTGGCAGTATTTAACTAAAAGTTGAAAAGGTAGTATTTGTAGTCATGGTTGTAGTAGATAATGGACACATACACACCCTATATAAAACCCAACACTTGAGAAAGTTATACTGTTAATACCAGATATGAATTATAAATGCATATGTGCGTGAATGACTGTCCTGGGGCAATAAAGCTGTCTATTGGGAAAATAGAATGACGGCCGATTGATTGTCACTGTTCTAAAGGACATTATGATCGTTTTGAATTACATTTTTTATCAGAGATGCAAGTCCCATGAAGAATCGTATGGTTCAGATTGCGGTAAATATTTCCTCACAGTCACACAATATGGCTAGAATCTAAGGTCTGATGGGTGAGATCAAGGGTTGAAATATCCAGTATTTGCACTGGTGGATTAATTATCACTAATCATTTTTTGCAGGAAACGACTAGTATTATGCAAACACAAACAAACCAATGTAAATACGAACTTTTCCGATTAAGCGGTAATTTTACAGCCGCGGCATTAAAATATCTTCCATTATTAATTGCAACGATATTAAACACCTTTGTAGCATGTTATCAAAACTTATATTATAAATTATATACTAATATTATACTTAGAAAAAACGCCCAGGTACTTCACGTAAAAGGCTGACCCTGATATTAAAATAATACATGATATTGATGTTTTCCTAGAGAAAGGAACTAAACACGGTTTTAACTATGAACATTTATTTACCGGAAATAAAATGCCACCCCCATCTAAAAGGAGGTAATGATTATAATGTTGTCAACTTGTAAGGAGAAAAAATAAGTTAGCTACTTTGTCGAAGTCAAAAGGTGTCATATGTATTGTTTTTATGCACATTTGTGTAGATATTGTCTTCCTCACGAAAACAGACAATTTCATCTCACTTCACTCACAATTGACTGGCACTTTTGAATCCGGACCTATATTTGAGATTCACAGACCATAGCTAGATAATTATCAATGTTACTAGAAAACTGTTTGACATTGCATTATATAAATTAGGGTCACCGTTGGTGAAAATCGTTTCTTGGAATAAATTATTGTAATTATTTCAGATTATAGCACAGATCAGATTTCCAGACTAATCGGTAACGGAATGAATAAACAATCTAAAACTGGCTTGCGTAAAAATTATAATTGTAGTATTCTCTATATTCTCATTTAAATAAAATGCCTGGATCTATGATTTTGCGGTCAATGATATTAGGGAGCTTTCGTTTTGACACCGCGGACGAAAACGAGAACAGTGTGCAATCCGTTCTAGCCGTCCGTCCGTGGTATTCGCACGCAGTTTCGCAATAGACAGAGAACGCGAGCGGCGGTGCGTGTGACGTCATCTGACCCGCCCCTACTGGCCCCTGACCCGGCCGGGCGCGCGTAAATTCAATCAGAACTCTATAATGCATGTTACTGTTAGCTATAATGGCGAGCCTTCACAGAGTACGGGAAGCAATTTTAAGATATGTTTGTGATATCTTAGATTATGAAGAACG
>JZLH01S0620032.1:6622-17578 GCA_001188425.1 Eucidaris tribuloides
TGGAATCTCAATTTTAGTAGACTTTAATTGACATTAAAATAAAATGGTATAACTTACCCAAAATCTGGAATTTTCATCATAGTCCCTTATCCACGCAAAGCCCTTTCGCCGTTGTGCACCTATGGGATCGCTCACTGGCGATTCTCTAGGATATTGCTGACCCGCGGCGGAAGAGAATCAGAAAGTTCAAGTCACAAGACCGATCTCTCGAGCAGCACGCCCACAAATATATTGCTAAAATAGTGCACGCGATGAACGAACGCACGCGTGCAACTTACCTGTATTTTAAAAAGCGCGTTTGCGGTAGGTGGATTTGTGGACGTGTCGTGGCTGAGCGGTAGATTGCTTGTCTCCCAATCCCAGGGTAGTGGGTTCAAGCCCAGCTACTGCCCGGCACGAATGCCCTTCAGCAAGCGTTTATATGCACGTGCTGCTCTCTACCCAGGTGTATATATGGGTACCCGGTAGGATGGGAATGTTTATGCTGAATATCTAGCATGTGCGCGCCTGTAAAATGGCGACTGGCTTAAATGCTCCCTAAGGAGTGGAAGGTAAGCACCATGAGTGCTGGATCGAATTAATGTATCCAGTGACGGGGGTAATAATAATGTGTAAGCCCTATAATACTGTGAGGATAGCGCACTGTAAGAACCCATTACTATTATTATTATTATTATTATTATTATTATTATTATTATTATTATTATTATTATTATTATTATTATTATTATTATTATTATTATTTGTGAATTTTGCCGTTTTGACAATCGCTGGCAGTTACTACCCGTGAAAAAGTGCTAACATTGGGTGGAATAACATCATCTATAGAGCTGTCAACGGACATAACAGTGAGAAAGACTAAACAGACTAGGTACAATGTGAGTATGATGTCAATATACGCACACAAAACACATACACATACATACACGTTCACACACACACTCACACGCACGCACACACACACACACACACACACACACACAGAAACATACATCCAAACAAGAAAACAGATTTCATTTGTGATATTCCGTTCGTACATTTTTTTAATGATGGCAAATTATATAGGCTCCCAAAAGTTTAAATTTTATTTTTTGAACTTTCTCGACTTTATCTGTTTCAGAATATGCTACTTCATACGTTCTCCGTTGTAAGGGGTCATATATACATGTATATATATTCCTACATGTAACCGTATTTGTCAACTTTGTTGAGTTCAACTTTGGGGTTGTCCTTTATAGTCAAGCTTAACACTTTGGGTGCTGGGCTAAAAATCCAAGTGTGTTAACCAGGGTCTGGATTGTTTCGGACGAATGTGTATAACCTTTCCAAATTGTACGATTTTCAGTAAAATCGCAAGCTATCAAGACAGTACATTTTAACTCATCTTTTTGGTTCATTGTGTATTCATTTTACGATAAATGTCATTGGTAGGAACTTCAGTGACATTTGTCATTCGAATTAAAAGATATGTAACCGATTGTCTTCTCGGTGAACAGGTTCGCCGATAGTACCTGAGTGAAGTCAACCCTGGGCGAACAGGTTCGCCGATAGCACTCAAAGTGTTAACTAAGGTTTTCGCACATTCCCCATTTTTCAAAATCAATGGAATCTTATTATTACTTGTACTGTTTTCAAAGAAAGTGGTTGTGTTCAATTGTATTTACCTGATGTTTATATAATCTTTATCCGTTTGAATTTTGAAAATAAATTTTAATTGAATTTGAATTTGGAATTGTGTAATAAATATAGAAATAATGGCAGTAATATGGGCACTGTCGAGTGGAATCCCCATCGTAATGTGAAAGTTGTCTGTCAGACGACGTGCTACCATACGGCGTCTGGTCAGGCAACGGCATATTAGAAATCATTATGTGTAATGTTCAAACTGCAAAACATCCACAGGTGTTTGTTGAACGCTCTTTACGCAAAGTTTATATCCTGTGAAGCCTCTACAGACATTAGTCCTAATTACCATTTCCTCCTTCTTATTTCACCTTTCCATTTTCTTCTGTCACCCTTCTCCCAATGTTCACATACTCATTTTGGGGGGACTGGGAAAAGTAGAAAGACAAAATACAGGTTCCACAAACACTCCACTGAATAATGTTAGCGGAATCGCCATGCATTTAACTATTTGTATTGATTTATACAGGAATTAAAGCTGGCTTGTTGCCAGTGGGACTTTTTTCCAATACTGGTGTAATTCAATATTTTATCATAGCAGAATCGGAAATATTAAGAGCAATACAATCGGAATAAAAAAGGCTCGCCACTCAACAATGGGAAGTGTAACTTATCAGTCTTTGTAAAGGAAGAGGGGGCTTTTTAAATTAAACAATAGTTATTACATCGAACTGCTTGTTTGTTGTGCGCTCATGGAACACAAATTCCCTGAATTAACCATATCATATTGATATCCCTGTCATCACAAAACAATGTTGTTGGTTAGTGCATTACTCTCAAACTAATTCCACCTTTAGGTTTCATTTTAGTGTTTCGTAATAACTTCACTGTAAACTGCACATTCGAAGTTATATACTTTAAAGGTAACTGGGGTACAGATAGAATGGGGGACTTAACCCCTCAAGTGAAATTTTAAAATGGTATACCGAGACTCATATTGATTATTGTCCTTCTAAGTTATCATGGCTTGATATATTATGTTTCATAATTTATTTAATGCATAATTGTATTTTTCAAACTTTGTGACTGTGACTGTCCATCAACAGTCAAACAGAACAAACACTATTTATTATTATTATTATTATCATTATTATTATTATTATTTTTTTTTATTTATTTATTTATTTCACCATAAAAAGCATGTACACTAATATAACAAACATTCAACAAAATCTCAGGCGAACATGATAAAAAGAATATAATGAACAAGGAACACCAATAGAGATAGAGATGGGACAACATGTTGGTCAGGGCACACAAAGGTAATTTTAATTTACTATAATAGTTCCCATAGACATATGAGCCGTCACAGGTTGCCCCAAAAGAACATTGATAATTACACATAAAATCGAATAATTTATATAAAATAGAATATCGCAAGGTCGACATAATAAAATAGGATGATTAAATTCAATTGAATAAATAACTAAGATAATGTTGTAGACCAACTACTTTAGGTAGAAAAATCCGAAATTGTACTAAATACATACCTAAAGTAAAAGAAAGAAATTCTGACGAAGGGTTTTTGTTTAGTAAGAAACCGGTAATTATAGAAATGAGAATAAAATAAAGGTATAGTTTAAATAATGTGATAAAACAAATTTCCATGAGAAGCGAATCATTTAGGTACATTATAATAATCGATAATGATGTGATCATTTGACAATAATATATAACGCGTAATGTAAAATAATAGAAAAACTTCAGTTCCACTTAAATGAACATAATAGAAAGGTTGTCAGGCTACGGTAAATCAAATAAATTTCAATGAGAAAAATACAATGAAATCCGAAACATTACATATAATTGCATAGTTAATAAGAAATGCAATTTATAAACAATAGTTTATAAAGCGCTGTCCTTGCCTTCGCCTAGTAACATATAAACATGGTACAGAAACCCTTATAGTACTAGAATTCTTTCTGTGCGTTCGGAACGGAAATTTTGTAATCAACGTGTTACCAATTATAATTCCTCCCTTCAGGCAAGTCGGAACACGTAAATCGATACTATTTCAAATGCATGAAGATATTTTCTTTGGTGATACACTTCAAATGGGAAAATTGTTTGATACAAAAATATGATGATCACCGTCATACCGACTGTCAGATTCCTTTGAAATTCAAGGATACATATTTCACATAAGTGAACAGGCGCGCCGGAACACTTTTAGTTTAGGAGGGGCAAAATCTCGATGGGGCAAGCGCGGTTCTGCAGCAGAAGGTTTTTTTTCTTCTTCTTTTTTTTGGGGGGGGGGGCTACTAGGGGCTTGATGGAAACATGCGAGGGTGTGGGAGGGGGATTCTCCCTCGCACGGTAGGAACTTTTTGAAACTACGCATGGGAAAAAATCGTGATTCTATGCATGGTAAATACATATTTTAAATATATACGTCCTGAAAATTATTAGGAATAATCATTGTGCTCAGGTTTTCAAAAAGATGTAGAGAAAGTATGTGAAAAAACTGTGTTTGGGTAGTCATACTTCCGAGGAACGAAGCGACCGGAGTGAAGGGGGGATACCCCCTCCTCCTCTCCCACGATTGGAACTTTTTTAGAATACGCATAGCAAAGACGTGATTCTAGGCATGGTAAATACATATTTTAGATATTTTACAAAGATTGTTTGGGATTGTGTAGTCAATGATGTACAAGAAGTATGTGACAAACTATTATTAAGTATTCATACTATGCGAGGGAGCTGAAAAGCATTCCTGTAGGTGGGATATCCCTCCCACAGGAAGTTTTTGAAAATACGCATGGCAAAGACGTTTTTCTAGGCATGGTATATACATATTTGTACTGGAGATTGGGTGGACATACTTGCGAGAGAGCGAATCAACCGAGCGGTGGAGTGTGTGGGAAGGGGATACCCCCTCCAACGGCAGGAAATGTTTGAAAATAGACATAGAAACGACATTTTTCTAAGCATGGTAAACATGTATTTTAAAGCACAAGTTTAGTTTTGGCGATTTTTATTTTTAACCGGAGGGCCTAACCCTCAAAAGTGGCTTAGTTTTTTATTTCGTTTCACCCCCTGTACAAACTAAGTAGACTATGTTTATTATCAAGCTTATAGGATAATAAACAATATTCAAGAGGTCTACCTCAAAAAACTGTTGCGAACACCTCCAAATCCAAGATGGCGCCCAAAATGGCCGCCATTTTGATAAATGTTCAAGTTTTTAGGATAAAATTTGTTTGAAAGGTGCAATTCCTATAATTGTGGTGTCATCTTAAAGCATATTTAATTTCCTACAATTTTATACCACACTTAACAGCTTTTAGGGTGACTTTAGGGTGATTTTTGATTTAAAAAAACATGTTTTTTGACATTTTTCCCCAAAAATCTGAAATATTAAGAATGCATATTTTCTCATAAATCAATATGTCATGAAAAACATGATGCTATACTTTTCCAGAATTTGCCCAAATATGTGAAAAACATTTTGTGAAAATTAGAAGTTAATTCCCATTTTTGATCAAAAGTTATAAGGTCATAATCCTGATAACTTCGTTCTTACTTTTGGAGCATTATGGCAGTACATATAATATGTACCAGTCTTGGTTCCAGACCCTACCACTTTTTTCTACCTATAAGTAGTAGTGCTGGTGCTAAGCACCTGCATAATGCAATGGCAGTTGCAGGCTTATTCCTGTAGACTAGTCTGAGTCAAAGCAGTTGACTGAGGATAACAGTTTCCTTATCAATAAAGGATGGGTTAATCTAAAGGTCTAGAAGCCAGACTAGTTATTTACATTGTATTCCCATAGACCACATGTGTTATAATTCTAATAGGTGAGCGGCAAGAGGCCAAAAAGCGGATTATTTAAGGAATTTAATTTCCCCCCCCCCCACTGGATTATGGCTAGATTATACCTTATTCTAAAGTAAATTTTCTGAATTTTTCAAAACTAAGCATATTATTTGCTGTAACGTGTAGCATCACTATGAAAACCAGCTTTGAAGAGACCACGGCCCTTTTTGTACCAAAAACACAAAATTTTACACTATGAAAATTGTACATGTAATTTTATCGTTTTGGTTATTAATCTACAATTTTCTGGTATGAAACCACTATTTATGTAAAGATGGAAATATCCTGGATAACCAAGCATAAAAAGGAAGAAAGTAATTATCTAATCTTGTTGCCAAGCAACATCATTTTCCCTAGCAACCATTTCAGCTCATGCACAAATGGGTGAATTTCCATTTTGGATGAGATTTTCTGTTTGTAACTAATAACTATATAAAAAACAATACTAAATACCTTTCATTACTACAATAACATTGATTTGATACTTAAGTGATATCAGAGTTGGAAAATAACCATATCAACCGCAACATGTTACAAGAAATGTGTTATACTACACTGAAATTAACCTTTCACACCTTATAGACACTATATAACACTGTGGTAGACCCGTTTAAAAAAATTGTCGAACTTTGCTATCTGACATATCTGACAGTGTTTGAATGGACAAATAAACACCCTAGAACACAAAAGTTTGGACAGTTATACTGTCACTAGTACAATATGTGCAGATACAAATTGGCACATTAATTTTATATCGGGCGATAGGAAATTCTGCAACACAGCAGTCTATGGAGAAAAGCTGGAATGGTCTCTCAATGATTTTCACTTTTTTTAAAGCACTTAATGATTGTTTTACACTGCAATTTTTTTTCAGGGCTTCATTTTTAGACTGTGTTAAAGACACTAGTAGCATGGGGAATCATGTAGCTCAGATTTTGTAAACTGGAAACATTGTTATACAGTGCCTTTAAAAGATGTAATTTTTATGGCATAACTACTAAGGAGTCAGGACCGAGCTGTATTAGTCATTTGATTATTTGTGGGTTGAGAAAAAGTTCATTATTCTACTGAAAATGACAAAATATGCAGCAATCTTTAAACCTTACAAAATCAACCTGAAGTATTCTTAAGTTTACATGTAGACCATATGGTTGCCTAGCAACAAAACTTTGTCTAGCTACAACACTTTTATGGTATTTTGTGTAATACTCGTGCCACTGGAGATAACTGGATTTAATTCGAGTTTTTTTTTTCTGGGGAAGGTATGAAAGTCTTATTCTATCTAGAATTTTGTGATGAATCCGATAAAAGCACTCTAATTGGCCCCATTCATGACCTTAATAAAGTTTTGTGCCTTTTTGAGGCGAAAACAAATAATTTAATTCAGCGATGGGTTTCTTCTGGTAACAACTAGTTTTTTTTCCGGGACAGCGGAAAAAACTGGAAGAAATTCCTTTTTCCGGTTTTTACCGGAAAAACTGGAAAAAATGGAAAAAAAACTCTGAACAATATTTCGGGGCCCAATAAATGATATGAAATGCAGTAATTTTATGAGAATTAGTTTACATTACAACAAATGTAACTGGCAATAACATATTTAACAGACAACAAGAATAAAAAACCTACTTGCCACAATCTAAATCCAAGAAATTAATATTTTGAAATAAAACATATACTCTCCACAAACAACTCTCTAATAAAGGGCACATAAGCAGTGTATACTAGTAGGTACCATGGAGCTAGCATGGATCAGTATTGCATAAATGTCCTTATTTCTCATTTTTCATTTAGTTATTATATATTTCAGCTTCATGATATAAATTTTTCTAAATAGAAGCAACTGACACATGCTTCGCAAAGTGCCTTTGACAAATATATATGTTGTGATTCAAAATTACTTATTGCCCGACTTCGCTCATCTTCAACACTATTTGAAGGACCAAGTTTAGTTTTGGGGATTTTTTTTCAGATAAGGTTATGCCCAGAGGTATATCTTTTTAATTTTTATATATTGAACACAATAAAAGATTATGGAATGGTCTGTATGCTCTTTTTTTTATATTCACCTTAATTAAAGACACTATATAACACTGTGGAAGACCGTTTAAAAAATATTGTCATCGAACTTTGCTATATTGACTAGTCTAGTACAGTGCTATTAATGGGTAGCAAATAAACACCCTATGGAACACAAAAGTTTGGAACAGATTAATGGCGTGTCAATAGCTTTTCAATAATGCTGTATGATACAAATTGGCACATTAATTTTATATCGGGCGATAGGAAATTCTGCAACACAGCAGTCTATGCAGAAAAGCCGGAATGGTCTCTCAATGATTTTCACTTTTTTAAAGCACTTAACGATTGTTTTACACTGCAATGTTTTCAGGGCTTCATTTTTAGACTGTATCAAAGACACTAGTAGCACGGGGAATCATGCAGCTCAGATTTTTTAAACTGGAAACATTGTTATACAGTGCCTTTAAGGTTAAGATGTACAGGTAGATACTACGCTTCTGGTCCGGGAGGTCGCGGGTTCGAGCCCCGACCGGGTCATACTAAGGACTTTTTAAAAATGGTACCTTCTGCTTTCTAGTCAGGCGCTTGGCATTCTAGAATAGAGAAGGGTAATAATAACATTTATGTTATGCAGGGCCCGCTGGAAGAGCAGTCTTTTGTGACTGAAGTGGCTACCCTGGGGTAAATAAGACGTTATTATCATTATTATTATTATTATTATGCGAGCGAGTTTGAAAAATTGTGCGTTCTTACACTTTAAAAAGTGACATTTCTTGGTTTATTTTTGAGACACTTTGTCGGTACAAGATGACGTGGTTCTCTTTTCTAAACTCCTCTAAAAAAGTTTGGAAATCTGAGTTTGATCGCGTATATCTCCCGTTTCGTAATATTAATCAATGCAAGTTTGGTATCATAAGAAGGAGTATTTAATTTTCTTTAAAATGATACCCTACTTGTTATGATTATGCAACAAGGGAAAGGGCGGTGTCATAAAATGTGGTGTAAAGTGTAAATTGAAAAGCTGCAAAATGACCAAAGTTCGGTTAGTCACCGAATTGTTGTTGTTGTTGATAAGTGAGTTTTCCATTGTCTCTTTGGTTGTTATACGCTCTAATGTGAACATTGAAATGAATTGAAAGAAACAACAACAACAAAAAGCGAAACAACCAAATAAACAAACATGTATGATCATTTAAAAACTGGATATAAGGCATTTAATCTCACAGGCATTTAATCTTACAGACATTTAATCTCACCACATTAATACAACAAAGTGATAAAAAAAAGTGTCAGGGACTTGATTTGCATGGATTTTCATGTTTATTTTCCCATGGATCTTTGATTTCATCAATGTTCATTTTCAGGTCGAAAATCTCATAGAAATCAGTAGAAACCAGTAGGGACGTTTTACTGGTTTCTACTGGTTTTCAGGAAACTAGTAGAGTCTACTGGTTTGAGGAGGAACTGTGAAGTCGGACCAGTAGAAACCATTAGAAACCAATAAGTTCTAATGGTTTAAAGACCAATAGAAACCAATAAAAACCAGTAGGATCTAATGGTTTGAACATGAGCGTAAAAATATCAAGTCAAACCAGTAGAAACCTTTATAATCCAGTAGAGGATGGTGGTTTGATGACCAGTAGAAACCAATAGAAACCAGTAGGATGTGCTGTGGACAGAATGATGTGCAGGTCAAACCAGTAAAAAACAGTTTAATGGTTTTCAAAGCCAGTTGAAATCATTAGGGATATAATGGTTGAAGGGTGTAAACAATACTAAGTCACACCAGTGGAAACCTTTACAATTCATTAACATAGTCTTATTGTTTTTAGGTCAGTAGAATTAATCAAAATTAATCAAAAATACTAAGTCAAACCTGTAGAAACCAGTAGGATCCAATGGTTTGAACTGGAAATTATATTTAACATCAATTACCCTTGAGCCACATTTAAATGACATTATTGTGTGTGATGTCATATTAATGTTAAAGATGTACCTTCTGTTGATTTTTGTAATCTAGAGACCAGAATACAAACACACGTGAATGGGTTATAGTGAATCATCATAACGATTCGCTAATCTAGACAACAACCGACTCGCATTTACCGTTTAATATTTGTTACTTTAATGATAAAGTAAAATTGAGATCTTGTGCGATATAGTCATTCTGTGAAGCTCATTTCTACCTGATATATCGTGTAGTATCTTATAGTATGTCGCACGAACTCGATCTCCAACTTTTTCTACTTTTTATCAACACATGATCCTTTGTACCCCCCCATCATGTTTATTCATGAGAACAATTACAGTGGTTTTTCAACCTAACATCCTTCACTTATTTAAATGATTTATGAGAAATTCTATTACTCATATGTGGCGATGACGTATGCATCAGTAGCCACATATCACTATCTCGTGAAGGATGTTGTTGATGTAAGTGTCTGGCCTAGCTCAATTACATTGTTCGGTAGCGAACACAGATTCCTGTGTCGCTGTATGTGTGTATCTACATGTGTTTACAAGCAGCTATGCTATCATTGGCACGTTACCAATGCTTTATTTGCAGTACATTGCATCAAAATTAAACGTACTGTTCCATCAACCATTGATCACTAAAGGTTTATTACATCATCAGTCAGATCGTGTCATAATTGCTGAACGCCGCAAACCATGCATGATGTACATTAGCAATATCATAGTGATCTGCGGCTAATGATCATGCATGCCAAGATGCGGCCACACACGCTGATTCGACAAAGCGGAGGGAAATCTCTTTGTAAATTTCCAGTACTTTGTGTAATACTTATGATTCAGGAGTGAATGTCTTCTCAGCTTTTCCTGATATGTTTCGTGTCTGTTTACCAAATTGTCTTTATAAGATAGAGTTTTGTAGTATTTCCAGTAGGTTTTCGTACACCAATCTTCACTAAAATGACTTTATGAAGTTTTGATCATGCTGTTTTAGGCTCGCAGAACAACTATGTTTTACAACGACAAATTGCATAAATGTGTTTTGATTAATTGTGAATTGGAATGGCTAGGATTTGCTGTTTTTGTAAAATATATAATGTCAATTTGATTATTTTATATTTCAGTATAAGTCTCGTATGGTCAACGTGTGCATATTCAATTGGCGACCAACTCCATGGTACTTTGCATGTCATGGATGACCATGGTACTTACAATGTCTGAGTTCAGACAGTCCTAAAATCCCATGAAGTTACCATGAGTCATGTATTCTCGTACTTGATAATTGTCATGGAGTACTAACAGTACACGAATGTACCATGACCAGGTCCACGATTACCAGGGTTTTTGTAAAGTACCTGATCTGACAATCATGCGTCCTAAGGGACGTACCATTGGTACTCCTGGTATTACATTAGTAATGACCATAAGTACCATGGTACCAAAGGATACTTTTTTACCAGGGGGTG
>JZLH01S0620032.1:17603-29118 GCA_001188425.1 Eucidaris tribuloides
CAAATAATTAAAGGGTACCATACACCCTTGCAACATAATCAAAATTTTGTACAGCTAGAATACACAACAATATAACCACTAGACAGGATGTCATAGCTCGTGTAAGTGATCATATTTTGATTAATAATAATCTAACATTTTGGAACTCAGTTACGCGCGTTCAATCTTCATGTTCCCGCGTAAACGCCCGGTTATATGCGTGCGGTCTGGCTATACCGTACGTTTTACCAAACTATTGGAGTCAGGATTCGCATCTGTGTGTACGCAATTACGCCACACCGTGTCGCGTTCCTGATCAAAAAATACGTTGCAAAGTTTCAGCGTCGAGCTCTATCTCAATACACTTTCATCCAAAAAAGTTGCTAGATGTGAGACGTTTTCGGTCGCAAACACGACCGTTTCAAGGGTTGAGGACTCCGCAAAGTGCGAACGTAATTGTATTGTCATCGGCTCGCTTGAAGAAACTCCGCGTGACACTGCACAGTGCCTCAACTCGGCTGTCGATAGCGCTTACGAGCAATGGCAATTGCCGCGGGTTTGAACATAAAATGGGTTGAGAATCGCGAGCCTGTATTGAGGCGATGATATAATGCATATAACATTCAGTCTCTTGGCATGAAACACATTTTTTATGCCTATAATATCGTCGCTGAATTATCTCGGGTGTCGTTTTGTAGAAAATTTTGCTTCAGCGTAGGAAGAATCCACGAAGTGGCACTTCGTGTAGAAAACAAGTTAGATTTTGCGCGCACGAACCAGCACAAGCGCTCGTGTCGCGCTGTGGTGTCGCGCGCGCAAGAGAAAAAATTTCACGAACCGGCACAAGGGCGCGCGCGCCGTTGAGTTTTATGTACACAAATGAATGGCGCGTTACGGCGCGCGCTCGCTGGTGCCGGTTCGTGGATTTTTTTACTGTAGATTTTCAGGCTCGTGTCTGTTTGGCACTTTAATTATCTTTTTAATTAGAGAGAATTGGGTTCTAAAATTTTGTGAAATGAAAGACCATGGCCAGAGAATGACAAAACTGGAAATAACTCAAATTTGACTTTGGACACAATTTTGGAGGTTTGTGCCACTTCGTGAATTCAGCGACGATATGCTTCCTGTATCTAAATGCCACAATCCGAGGCTATGGATTATTATTTGGAGGAAAGTCGCTCAAACTTAGTATTTGTGGTGCGAGTAATGTGTATTTGTCCCACTGAGCGCTGCATGCCTCGCCGGCAAAACGCCGCCCGGTGGTGGGGTGGTAGACTGAACGGTTTCTGGTGGTGATACAACATCATTATTTTGCAGAATCTTTTCTTCTTCATGCATGCATTATACGCGACGCACGCCCGTCCTTTTGTTGCGGACTTTTTCTTTAAATTACCGCTTTCAATAAGTGAAGTAATTTGCGCAAGTTTATTCAGTACAGGTTGCTACACGCAGCTAATAAAATAACAATACAATTCCCGCCGCTACTTACGCAAGAATAGCACAAACTGGATCCGGGTCTTTTGATAAAAAATACCTGTTGACATTTTTTTGCCATTAACACAGCGTCCCTATTAAGACAAATCACTGCAGACGTATATTCAAGTTCATAAAAAAGGCACAGGGAGTAGAACACTATACCGTTTGCCCACAAATATAAACCGATCCGTAGGGCCTACATGACTTTTGTATGTCACATTTTAGTTTAGCATTATATGGAGCCGAATATTACCACTGACAATTCATTTCCAATTGTAAAAGCATGCAAGCACCCGAAATTTGTTTTAGTATTTGAATCCGAATAGGTCTGTATCCATAATTTATTTCCGATCGGGAAACAACTACACTAAATATAATTTATGTGCACCCTTTTCCCTCGATATACTGTATAAACGTTTTTATTTTAACTGGCTAGGTCGGATCGGACCAGTAAAATTGACCGACAGTGAACTTTACAGGTCCCCGGACCGTCGTATCTGCAACACTCTAGCCAAACGGCAATAGTGTTATCGATCAAGACGTTTGACAGAAAAAATATCGATAGCGCGATCGATCGATTGATAGTATCGAGTGATCGAGTAGTCTATGCCAAGTCGTCTTTTTACTTTACTTGTTGTTTGAAATTCACATTCAAACTTCAATAAATAAAAAACGGAGTAATCATAAATGCTAGTATTTTGCAGAGGGCATGGCACAAATATATTCTACATGTATAGCAAATAAATTACTCAGGGTGTTGGTTCCTTTAAATTTCAGATTGTTATCATTAAATCATAAATTAGCCCTTCTTTTTGACTCTCCAGTATACAATCTCTGCAGTATAATAGAACAATCTCTGTAAGAGATGTACAGTACAGTTGTTATGAGTAAAAACACTGTTTAACTTGTTGGCTCATGAATATTCATGAGCATATTTCTAACACGATTAAAATCATATTTGTCTCATTATTTGGCTTGTTTTTCATGAGATTAAGTAATATTGTAAATGTAAGTAATTTTAGCAGCATGAAATGGGCTTATTTTATGAATGTTATTAAGGGAAATACCACAATAAAAGAGATTAAACATTTTCACATAAAGTAACCACTATTTTTCTGTATCGATAAAATGTCGGTATATATAGGAATCGAGTAAGTTGTATGTCATAGCAGGTAGTGGTATAGGTTTAGGAACTTAGGTTAGGGAATAGGTGTAGGTATTGCATTAGGCTGCAGGATGTTATAGATCGATCCCATGTTTGATTCATAATAATAAGCAAAAAAAAAAACAACACATTTTTCTCCGATCGATTCAAATGTAGATTTCTACTGGTTTTCTAATGGTCTTCTACTGGTTTCTACTGGTTCCAACTGGAATTTCTACTGGTTCCAATAAGAATTCTTACTGGTCTGCTACTGGTTCCAGTACAAATGTCCTATTGGTTTCTACTGGTTTTATTTCACTTTCCATATTGAAACCAGTACAGAATTGGTCTCTACTGGACCAGTAGAAACCAATAGGATTCTACTGGTTTCAGCTCTACTGGTTTCTATGGGAATTTCGACCTGGGTAATTAATTGATTTTAACCACATGATCAGAGTTCAGTATCGGAAGACCCACGTACCTGCACCACCGCCTGGCACCACTTCCACATGCTGTTGATGAGCTTTGTGATTCGTTGCTGTGGGTTGCTATTCCACTCGTCAATCAGTAATTGACGCAAACCTGCCAATGTGGTTGCATTTGTGACTCTCTTCCGTACAGCACGGCCAAGTTGATCATGCAAATGTTCAATGGGGTTGATGTTTGGGCTGCATGCAGGATAGTCCATTCTTGTGATACCCTCTCTCTGAGAAAATCCATGCAAATCAAGCTCCTGACACTTTCTTTAACACTTTGTGGTGTAAATGTTGTGAAAGGTCCGTGAGATTAAATGTCTACTCTTATGTCCAGTTTGTAATGCCCATACATGTTTTTTTTCACTTTTTGTTGTTGTTGCTTGCTTATTTTTCAAGTCAGAACGTTTCTTCAATCCATTTCAATGTTCACATTAGAGCGTATAACAACCAAAGAGACAATGGAAAACTCACTTATCAACAACAACAACAATTCGGTGACTAACCGAACTTTGGTCATTTTGCAGCTTTTCAATTTACACTTTACACCACATTTTAAGACACTGCCCTTTTTCTGGTTGTATAATCATAACAAGTGGGGTATCATTTTAAAGAAAATTAAATAATCTTTCCAATGATACCAAGCTTGCAATATTTATTTTTACTAAACGGGAGATATAACCGATCAAACTCAGATTTCTAAACTTTTTTGACGAGTTTATTACTGTCGGCGTGACGTTATAATAATATGACTGACAAATTACCGGCAAAGCATTATCAACAAAATCTTTTTCGTTATGCGAGCGAGATTGAAAAATTTTGCGGTTTCACACTTCAAAAAAGTGTCATTTCTTGGTTTATTTTCGTCGACACTTGAGAAATTTTGTCGGACACCCATGGGGAGAAGTACACGAACACACGCTGCTCATCGTTTAAAATATCCTTCTGATGTTTCTACATTGATTCATTGTTACTTCTCTATCTCATTTGTTGTTGTTGTTGTTGTTTTGTAAACGACATTGTGTCTTAACCTAAAGAAGCAACTAAAGAAACTCATAGGTGGATAGTTCTATGGCAGATAACTGTCTTTGGATTCTACCGCAATTACGCTGCTAACAACCGAGCGAGCATCACAATAATCTCAGCTTCCGAAGGAGGGACACAGGTTGTTATAGCGCAACCTTAACGAGGAACCAGATCAACCTTGATGTACCAGCACTACCAGACAAATACTTCTATAACGACAAATGATAGCTACCTCTTCGGGGCTGTTCATTGGAACTGTTTGGATGGTATCGGAGCAACCTCTAAAGGTCGTGGCCAGAAATGTAAATATTAATACTTGAACAATGGATTCATATTCAGCAATTCCAGTCGACTACCTTGGTCTAGAATACTTCCCTGTTGTACGGCATAATTTTAACGGTCATCCAGGACACGTTCTTATATCTGCCGCTGACAAATCCACCCAGGTCGTTGTTTATTCCAAGACATCACTTACCTATAATGGTGTGACTTATCAGGCAGGGATCGAGGTACAAATTAGCTTAGGGAGGTACGAGTCGGCTCTGCTTTCTGTTGATGACACGGCCTTTACCGGAAGTCGTATTGTCGCCAATCAGCCAGTGTCAGTTGTTTCAGGTTCTGACTGTGCCTTCATCCCTGATTCAGCTACTGGCAGTTGTGATTACCTGATAGAGCAATTTCTCCCGTTTAATATTTGGGGATACTATTTACACTAGTGCCATTTTACGGACGACGAAGTGGGTATGTATATCAGTTCATAGCCGGACTAAACGACACATCAGTGACGATTAATAACGGGGTTGAACAGACATTACGGATGGGTGAATATTACGAAGAGGATGTTTCTCAAGATACAATTACTCTAATATCAGCTAGCAAACCTGTACAAGTGATGCAATATCAGAAAGGCCGTGAATTCGATAGAAATGGTGATTCTTCTCTGATTATGCTACCATCATTACATCAATTCACAAACAACGTCACTATCTTCATGACTGACATGACCTCGATACGACTAGCTGTAACTCGTTATTACATTCAGGTCACTGTCTCCTGTCGATATGCTGAAAGTGTCGTAGTTACGAGACGAAATTTAACTTCCTCCGTCGTGGAAGATGTTGGTCACCAGGATACTAGTACAACAATGTTTGAAGTCAGTTACAGTGTTTCTGAGGGGTTTGCTTACACGGTTACTAATACGAAGCAATTGGCACTATTCTCTGTCAAAGTGTACGGACTTGGTCCACCTGGCGAAGAAGTTTCGACTGCCTACGTTGGAGGCTTACGACTGATTAGTAGTAAGTAAAACAAAATATGTTATTCACTTGACGTGTTATACACTGCGCTACTTTGACAAAAGGAAGCAAGTGGCAAAATGCCCATTTATTATCATCGAGCAATTTGTGTCTGTCATTTACCTTGATCCCCTTCCAACTGGAAGAATTCGTATAACTTATAGAATAGATGTTTGAAGAAACGAACACTTGGACCGTTTTCAAGTCAAGTGTACAGTAGTTGAAAAAAGATGCTCAACCAAGGGATAATGGTAATTCAGTATGCACTTTATGAGTAGGTAAGGTCAATTTAAGTTTGACGAAACAATCAATTTAGTTTCAAGAGTTAATGCAATCTCTATAATATATATATATGAAGAGCTTAGATCCAAAAGGCGCTAAATCCACTTTAGTAACTTCGGAGAAAACTGCATTTCTTTGACCGAGTTTGTACACGCGTCAATGGAAAAATAAAACTATAACCCGAAATATTTCGTACGTGCTCGTGTAATTTGACCCTCAATTTTGGACTGTAACAAGATAAGAAGGTAGTGAATGTGCTGATGTTAACTCATTTTTGGTGGAAATGGATTTAGCGCCTTTTGGAACTAAGCTCTTCATATATATATGTAACTACACCAAACTGACACAGGAACACACATACGGTAAGACTGATACTTCTTCCTTTTTATCTTAAAACTTATTAAATGTGTATTATTTGTATCTCTAAATGGATCATATTATACTAATTACAGTACTTATTGTGATATAAATATAGCTTATATATATATATATATATATATGTATGTTTTGTGTATATATATAATATATATACATTCAATTATGTTCTAGATTTCCTACGTGGATCATACTTGTAAATCCTCATTAAATGTGTATATTTTCACAATTATGTTATATCGAGATAATATATATTTAGACAATTACTCATGTACATGATATATACTTTTGTATTTGTCTCACAGCCCTGAGGAAGGCTTAATCAGCCGAAAGCTGGCTCATAAATTTGGAATCACTAACAGCTACGTCCCGGCTTGTATTCATTCATTTCGTCTCTCTTTCTCTCTCTCTCTCTCTCTCTATATATATATATACATATATATATATATATTATATATATATATATATATATATATATATATATATAATATATATATATATATATGTATACGAAAAACGGAGATATCAACTAACAGCAAAAAAGTGCTCAATGCATTGTGCAGAGCGCTATAGCGTCATACCTCATATTTCTCCTGACTCACGACCGACGGTTTCACGCTTCGGCGTTCTTCACCTGAAGAACGCCGAAGCGTGAAACCGTATATATATATATACGTATATATATATTATAACCGTATATATAATATATATATATATATGTGAGCCGCTACGACGGTAGGGGGCAAAGTCGCAACGGACGAAATCACAGAAAACGCCAAAAACCAACCCAAACCACTACTTTGGTGGAAATTTTTTTATTTCAGTTTTGAAAAGTTTAATATCTATTCTATCTAATGCCTGAGTTTCAGCTTTGGAATCGAATTCTAAATACCCCAAAACAGCGATTTTCCAAACCCTTTTCGACGGGTCAAGTTGCCGTTCGAGCGAACGATCGTCCGAAACCGGGTTGCTGGGGACAGTGTCACGTGACATCGGCACGCGGCGTATATTCAGTATCCTAGCTTTTTCACGGACAGTATGCTTGGTGTGTGACTGTATGTGTGAACATGTGATGCTTTACTATTTTAAATCAACAACATGAGTGAAACTAAGTTCGAATAAGCTCGGGAGGGGGCAGCTACTCCGTCCCACCGCTCGTGTAGAATTTCTATTCACTAAACACAATCTTTTGATTTTCCCCTGTAATCAAACGCCCGAGTGTCCCATTTGACATAGAAATTGTTTCGAATTCTCTTTTTGTTTTCGAAATGCTATAGGGCAATTTTAAGAACAAAAACGCGTAATCTCTCTTTCAACAATCCAATGCTGATTACAACACAGATTTATACAAAGTGGACGCTACCGCAGAGAGAGGTGTGAATTATGTTCGTGTCTCCCTTTTTACATTGGTTCGCATCTCAGAGTTGAGATTATTAAAGAAAGTATTGTATCTTGCTGAAACTGGAAATGGTGTGTGTTCTCTCTTTCAAGTTAGTTTATTTGCAACTGGTAAAGTGGATAATACACAAACAACTATTGAAAAAGAAAACAATAGCCCGGATCTCAGCCAGGCAGTGCTACGCGTGATAATCCGCTGTCTATAGAAAGCGTTTCAAACTTCTTTTGTTGAGGGCCCAAAGAGTATCATTGATACGATTTACACGTAAGAAGCATAAAAGGGTCTATGATAAACTTGCATACCCATACTACATTGGTTATATACATGTATATAGTCTTGTACTTCTACAAGCAAAACACATGGATAATAAAAAAAAAAACAGTAGCACACAAGGATTTCATGTATTGCTGTGAAAGTATTTTTTATTTCTGCTAAGAAAGGTGGTGTGTTTGAACTATGCAAAAATAAATACAGAACGGACGAACTTACACAAATTATTATTGGTTTCCAGCCTTAACAAATAATGATTTCGGATAACTATTCGTCCTCTGAAATTCTTACATGACTCAAGTGAAAGCTGAAAGTAATGTTCTCTCATAAAACTGGGAAAGATAACAAAAACTGCCATAGGTATAATTACCGCAGCAAATAACTATGCAGTGACATACGGCAAGAACTGGGTTGTAGCGTTAAATTTACGTACGATGTCTGTGTTTGTTATTCTTTTTCGAATTTTTAGGACATCATCAATATTAAAAACATTGAAAACACTATTTTTCCATAATGAATTATTAAAATTAATTAAATTAAAGATTGCTATGTTTGTAGCGACACATTTTGTGTTGAATGGTTGCAGATTAGCGGTAGTTCCATTTCACATTGTCATAAACATCATTCAAATTTCCACTGTAAACATTGATAAATGAATTGAAATTTTGTATACAATTGGACAAGAGTACAAGCAGTCACCAATGCCAATTTTCAACCTTTTTTGACGCAGGTGAAGCCCCGGTTGCTAAGGACGTTTCAGGACTTATATCACTAATTCAAGGGCGCATCGCGCCCGACTGAGTTTGAATTCACGGTGCAACTTTAAACGCCAATTTCTCCCTTAACTACTTTGACGCGCTGTCTTAAAATTGAACTTTCGGTCACGTTTTTCGCCCCTTTCCTTTTGCGTATATTCTAAGTGTTATATATCATTTTAAAGCTAAGAATATGGAGATTTCGAATCAAGCAAAAAACAGAAAATGATTTTTGCGACTTTTGCCTCCTACCGTCGGAGCGGCTCACATATATACAACAAAATTAAATGAAATCCCCGTAAACGATATCATTTTCACAAATTTTCGCCCATAGGGCTTTGTCAAGTATTTATTTTGAATTTGAATATGCGTACCGTCTTACCAGCAAAAAACTAAATGTACGCGCACTCTAAGCTGGAATGCGCTTCGCGTAGCGCACCAGACAAAGAGATGCGCACCAGACAGGCGCACCAAAAGAAGGCGCATTATACGTAAAAGTGTAGAGAGGCGAGGAAAGAGAGAGAGAGAGAGAGATAAAGAAAGAAAGAGGAAAGAAAGAAGAAAATAGAGAGAAAGAGAGAAAAGGAAGAAAAGATAGTGGAGAAAGGAGAGAAAGAAAGGAAAGGAGAAAAAAGAAGGAAAAGAGGAAAAAATAGAAAAGAGAGAGAGAAAATAGGCAGGATAGGGGGACAAAAAAACAGAAGAAAAAAGAGAAGGAAAAAAGGAGAAGGGAAAGAGAGAAACACGGAAAACATGGGAATACAAAACTACGACAGAGTTCAATTGAAAAGAAGCGTTGATTCCGTTAGCCAGTTAGCGGTGGGTTAAGCGTTCCTGTAGGAGTTGCTAAACAAAATTATGAGTTCAAGGGAAATGAACGGAATGCTGCGTTAATTCCGTTGGGTTGCAGACATCCAATACGGTAGATTATTCGTTCTTCTCGGAGTTTCCGCTCATCATCTGTCGCACCAGAGCATTTCATGATGCCGCAGATTCTGAAGTGGTCGATGGAGTGTCCTGGAAGGTTGAAGTGATGGGCAACTGGAAATCCTGCAGTGTCTGTCTGTCTGGTGCGCATCTCTTTGTCTGGTGCGCTACGCGAAGCGCATCCCAGCTTAGAGTGCGCGTACATTTAGTTTTTTGCTGGTAAGACGGTACGCATATTCAAATTCAAAATAAACACTTGACAAAGCCCTATGGGCAAAAATTTGTGAAAATTACATCGTATACGGGGATTTCATTTAATTTTGTTGTAAATCTCTACCATAATCTCCGAGCAGAACTTATTAACTTTGTTTATATATATCTCTCTCTCAGTCAGGTGTCGCAGGGTGCGATGCTGTGGTCCACACGATTCTCCGCCACATCTTTCTGTCTTGTGCTGCCCTCACTGCCTCCACCAGACTTAACCCTGTTATGTTGGTAATGTCCTTGAGCCAGGATGTAGGGGGCGGCCTCTCCTTCGTGTTCCATTCACTTTGCCTGTGATCACTTGTTTATCTAAACCGTCGTGTCGAATAGCGTGACCAAAATAACGTAGCTTCCTTTTCCTGATGTCCTTCCTAATTGTGAGCTCAGCTCCAATTTTTTCAAGAACCCAGATGTTTTTTCGCCTTTCTGTCCATGAAATCCTTAATATCCTCCTGTAGCACCACATCTCGAAAGCATCCACTCTCTGCTTGTCTGCCTTTTGCATGGACCAGGACTCACTTCCATATGTAGCAATAGGAAAGACAGTTGATCGAAGCAGTCTCAGTTTCAGTTTTAGTCGGATTCTGCTGCTCTTCCATATATTTGTTAATTTCTGCACTGCATCCCTCGCCATAGCCAGTCTTCTCCTAATTTCCGGTGCACTGTATCCCGTGTTTGTGATCGTAGAACCGAGGTAAACAAATTCTTGCCCACCTCTTCGAATCTTTCTCGCCATCAACCATGAAATACCTTGCATCCACTCTGTTCGCTGTCTACTACTAACCATGATTTTTGTTTTCTTGACATTGAGTAGAAAGGTACTGTTGCTGAGCTTTTCATTTTCACAGCAATTTTACCATCTCTAAGCGCATTCTTCCTTGCTGCTAACTGATGAGTGTTGTGTCATCTGCAAATCTCAGATTATTCAGCTGCAGTCCCCCTATGCTGGACACGCACTGTTGAAGCTCCTCGTTCACATCCGCCTGCATTATCCGTTCCGCATAGTTTAAATAGTATGGGACAAGATGCAACCACTGTCTGACCCCTCTCCTAACCGATATGGAAGCCATTCGGTATCACCAAGCGATGTTCTCACTGCTGAGCGTGCTGGTCTTCTACATAATCTTGGGCCATGATGCAACCAAATGCCGAGGAAAGCCATGCTCAATCATAGTTCTCCATAATTGAACTGTGACGACGCACATATAATATATAATCAGTATATTATATATATAATATATATATATAATTATATATATATATATATATATTGAAGTAGGATGAAATTAATACTGCCAATGTGGCTACTGCCAGTTTCATGCTTTAATCGCAATCAGCCAGGCACTAGACTATGAAATGGAAGTTAAGCAAATACAGTGAGGTGTGAATATATATAGAGTACGCAGTTTACTATGGATACGTTTACACAACGTCCAATATACTTAGGGATCGACATGTTTAGGGAAGATCGATAATTACTTAGAACATACTAGCAATCTTAGAGAGTACAATCGGACAAGCAGTTGAATCAGGAATCGATAATGTTGCGGTAGAACGGTTTATACTTAAGAGGAATCGAAATTACAGTCTTTTGGTTGTATTGAACATCTTAAGTTTGAAACTTGTTCTTAGTGTCTGCAGGTTGAGACTACTTCAGAATCTTTTGTTGAGGGCGATGATTTTCTGTCAAGCACAGCGATATGCAGCTTCTCTCGCGACAACAGAGGTGACATCTTTTCGCGGGAGTTGTTGTATGCTTGAGCGTGGTTGGGACAATGTCCCATTTAGATGCTGTAGTTGGTGTTCTGATCTTTGAGATTCCAGATGTATTCGAGAGTTGAGTTGAGTGC
>JZLH01S0620032.1:37601-52766 GCA_001188425.1 Eucidaris tribuloides
AATTCTGTTGAGGAGAATCAGATCGACCACATTTGTATAAACAGGAAGTTTCGCAGGTCTCTTCAAGAAGTGAGGGCCAGACGGGGAGCAGATGTAGCATCAGACTACCATCTACTTGTGTCACAAGTTAATCTCATACTGAGGAGAGATTTTTGTCTGGACAAAACAGCAACATAACAAGATATAATGTTGCACCCTTAACAGACTTAAACAGATAAGAGGAATTCTTATGTTAAGGAATAGGTTTGAAGTACTTCAAGATATGATGGTTGAGAAGGAGTCAGTAAAAGGAAGGTGGGAAGGTATAAGGAAGTACTCGGCCCAGTGAGGCGTAGCCACAAGGATTGGATGTCTCAAAAAATGAAGAAGATTGGAGAACGAGGGAAACGAAAAAGCAGCCATCAACATGGTATTGGAAGTCCAAAGCACAACAGGAATACAGAAAGATTAACAAATCTGTCAAACAGGCCATAAAGCAGGACAAACCGATCTATATGGAGACTTTTGCAGATAAGGCAGAGGAAGCATATCTTAAAGGAGGAATATGAGAGAATTATACTCGATCATTAGGAGACTCTCTGCCAGGTTTAGTAAACCGGAACGACCAGATACACCAGATATCCAACCAGTTGAAATCGGCTCACCTATTAAATGCGGTCCACCAACCAAGCAGAAAATACGTAGAGCCATTACAGCAGAAGACAGGTATGTCTGTGGACCAAATGGAATTCCAGCTGAGGTCCTAAAGGCAAATATCCCAGTTATCGTCGAAATTTTGTATCCATTTTTCCAAAGCATTTGGAAGGAGGAAGACATTCCAACAGAATGAAAGGACACACATTTTTTTACGCATACTGAGTTGATTTGACGTCAGCAAAACTTGTTTAAAACGTCAGCAAAACGTTTTCTAAACGTTCTGAAAACGTTTTACATATCCTCCAGGTTGTGGTTAAAGACAGAGATGTAGCGCACCTAATACAATTTTTGTTAACGTTTACAAAAGACGAAGACGTTGCGGACTTAATAAAAACTTTTTGTGAACGTTCTGAAAACGGGTTAGTTTCAGCCCACAACATGTTACCTGTTTAATAAGCAATATGCCAAGATTATTACAATGAAAAACGTGTCAATGAATTGTCTTGACCGTTGATGAGCATTTTGAGTAGTTGACCGAAATTACTACAACCAGTGAAATGATTGAAACCATTTCGACGATCATGCTCGTCATTATTTACAACCCTTTTGTCACATCTGCCAGAGTGACCGACTTCTGGAAGATATACAGTCTGGCTGGAGTACAGAATGCTAGCTCTCCTGTCAAGAATTCTTGGAGGTAGTACCACTTCCACTTTGGAACCTGTATCTTGTAATCTGTGACAAGAGTATTCATGTGCTTCAACTCATTGGAGTACTTCTCGATGGTAACGAGTCCATCCTCGTGTTTCACCCATGCGATCAGTATGGTGTCATCTTGACATACAACTGGGAATGCCTTTAAACCACCTTTGGTGACGTAATATTTCAGTGTACCACACTGATCTATCAGTCTAACCGTGGATATACCCTTCAATACCAGCATGTTGTTGGACTTCATGGCAAAGATTTGCCAAGACTCAAAGCCACCACATGGTATCTCCCTGACTGCATTCCCACCTGTTGGCTCAAAGACTTGGATCTTGTGGGCCTTCTTATGATAGGTGTAAAATGTGTAAATGTAGTCATCTTTGTCTACAGCCAGACCACCATTTTTACCTCCACCTTCATCGAAACTCAGAGTATCAAACTGAACATCTAACTTCTCATATTGCGGTGTGTACAGTGTGATATTGTTATCAACATCACGTACTACGCAGCGACCATCGGACAAGAACGCCACCCTACGTACCTTCACGTTCAACACCTTTTCTTGTGGACCGTCGATGGAAAATGCCTGGATTCCTCCAGTCACGTATCCCACAGCCATCCTACCATCTGGCATTTGTGCCATGCCAGTCATGGTATCCGTTTCAGAAAGTGCTATATCCATTTTAAGCACCCACCCAGTTTCCTCCTTCACGGTTCCTAACTGAAACACGTCATAACAACCTCGGATAAACATTAACCCTTCTGCACATCGGGTTATGTTCCTGGCTAGTGAGCAGTCTGGCTCATCTTTACCCAGTATCTCTTGTAATTCGTGACAAAACGTGTTATGCATACTCAAGGTTTGACCCTCTGGTGTTCCTTTTATACCATTACAAACTAAGTCACTCCCACTACTGACTCTATCATACTGCATACTACTTTCTTCCTCCATACCTGACAGCTTACTGTATAATTTCTGTTTATGTTCTTTATATTCGTTTACCAGCTCGTCCCGTCTCTGTTTTAACTGCTGATTTATCTTCTGCACGGATTCCTCATACGCCTGGTTGATTTCTTTCGTGTGTTGCTCGTAGATAGTGTTCACCTTGTTTCGCTGCTCTTTGACAAATTCGATGTGACTGCGGATCACCGTTTTCTTCATATCAGCTCGCTGCTGCAGAGATTCGATGTTTTCCTTGTAATTCTTCTCGTGCTCCTTTGCATCCACGACATGATGTCCCGCTTTGTCGTGTTCTAACATACGACATCGAAAACAGACGTATTTACTGCAATCCATACAATAGGAGTCTTCGTCTTCAACTGGATGTGTCTTACATCTACGCCGCTTTTTAATGGATGATTTACCCGATTTTATTTCTGTCATTTTAATAACTTGGTGTCCAGAGTTCTTCTTCCATTTAGCATGCATTTCATGACAAGAAACACACAGGTATTCATCGCATTCATGGCAGTAGGTCTCAGCCAATGGCTTATCATCCAAGTCGCAGTTGGTGCAAGTCTGCCTTCCAGCTCGCTGTGCGTTCTTTACATCTCCTACCATTGATTTTACCGGTATATTTGTTGGAAGTGTAGACACATCCCCATTCTTCACGTCAGTGATCTCACGACAAACTGGACAAGATATCTGATTAGTCTTTGATCGAGACTCATAGAGGTTAGATAGACAGCCTTGACAGAATGTGTGTGTGCAGACTAACTGTTTGGGCTCGTTGAAATAATTGAAGCAGATTGGACACTCGGCATTCTGGGTTACCACCTCTTCCAAATTAGTTGCCATGGTGATGGTGTGCCACTGTTTTGTAAAAAAAACAAATTATTTCGTATTGTTACGGAACACACACACTACACCACACACCACAGCACACACACACACACACACACACACACACACATCTATTTATCTATTTATCTATCTATCTATCTAGATTTTATGGCACGCAAATGAATAGAATAAATTATGGAAGGTGAGTGAATAAGTATGTCGAGTGAATGATTGTATGCGGGAAAAATTAGTTTATCAAAGCAAAGAATAAATTAGTGAATAAACAAGTTAACAAATAATGTAGGAAAGTTGCGAAAGGTATACAATCGTGCAAATCAATGGAGTTATGAGTGTGTAAATGAGTGAATTGTGTATTTATATCAGCTCAGATACTCAGATACTCTGAGTGAAAACTCAGGGCGGATTGTGCATTCAGGGAACGAAACATTTTCTGCAACCTTTCAAAAAGTCACCTTAATCGTATTCAGGTCATGACATTATCATCCTGTAACATTTGAGCTGAACAATACCCTCCCTTGCCAAAAGTATTGCAACATACGATATAACGCATACATTTTGAGTTGAAGGGGTCTTTCTATAATGATGGCCCAATGAACTTATTATTGGAAAACAGCAAATTACTTGACATGAAGTCAATGAATATTCTTTCTCCTTTCTTCTCCAAGGCGGAGAGATTATCAAATGCAGGTGCATCCACGGCATAGGTGATAGAATATAAGATTTAACCTTTTTTCACCTCCCTATTTGGGGGGGGGGGGTGTATGTAATTCACCCTACTATCGTAATTCTGTTTCATATTTCCCATGAAACGGTCTTCATGGTTTAGAGAGACATTCAACAAACAATAAATGTAAATATGTTACTTTGAAGCGGTCTCGGAAAGAAGACCACAGTTGGCGAAGAAAAAAGGTGCCTCCTATCTGCAAAAGAAGTGGTAAGGAGGATACGGCTAGCAATTAAAGACGGCGGCTTTCGCTCCACCATCACATCCACTGTAAAGAAAAGTGACATGACAGTACATTTTAGGATGTTTGCAATAGTAGACCGCCTTTGGAATTGAGAAGGAATTAGAAATTAAAACTTGAACAGGTCCTATCTAAAATGTGGGGCGTATCCCCCTAGGCCTATTTACAGTGGACAGGGATGTGACGATTTTACTCAATAATACTTACCGGGACCGGGCCGAATGCATACATAATGGAAATGCTGAAAAAGAAGTGCTTCAACTATACCACTGAAACAATGCAGGGGAGGCTTTTTGTTATCTCCATAATTTTGTTTTTGAGCTGGCTCCACTTCTTCCCTGTGTCCATGTCTACGAGTTTAGTGTGTGGTATGATGCACACTGTACAGTCAGTAATGATCACTTATTAGATGCATATTATACACTGTACTTACCAATATTTAGTGTCATCCAGTGTCCTATGTGTATCACCTCTCTACTCAAAGTCCACTCAAATATGGTACGTAGATCGCGTCTGTAACCTATGTCGTTCCTCGATTAATATGAAAAGTACACAAAGTCACCACACAACTACATTAATCCTTCTCAAAAACAGTAAATGTATTTCTGCTACTGTTGATATACTCGCTCGTCTTTCGTGGTAAATTGTTGTTTTAACGAACCTATTTCATGGAGGTAGAAGTCTCCGTGGTTGCTTAAACAGCTTTTCAGTTCTCCTACCGTTGAGTTTTCCCCGGCAATACGTGGCGTATGTCATGGTCACGAGGGCGGTGACGGGTACAAAATTGTTGATAAAGATATATGTGTGCAAACACTGCACTATCAGTAGGCCTACCATTGTCAACATATCACCTCTATGACAAGTTTATGGGGAGGATATTGAATAAATATTTGATTTTAATGATCTTTAGCATTTAACGACAAATAAAATTTTGTTGAATTCAATGATAGACTAAATTGATTTAATTCAATAACACATAAAAACTGTTTTGAGTAACTATAAATATTCGTTTTTACTTGTCACCTACACTGGCCCGGAGGTAGGATATCCAATGAGGGGGCGCGTAAGTTTAGAAAGTGGACCAGAAAATGTCAGATTTTAGCCGAAATTTTGCAGTCGGGCAAACACACTTACTATTCTACTTCAGTTTGCTTGGAGTATCATTGTATTTCTATTTTATGTTATTTGTATTCATGTTTTTTAAAAAGTAATTCAAAAGGCAAATGGTGCGAGGGAACGACTCCGAGCGAGCAATTCGGAAAATTTTAGAGTCGTATGTAAACAGTTATACTTTCTGATCTGTTCAGGTGGATACAAAAAACACTTCAAATTTCACAGTTACCGGTATATATATTATACGTGGAAAAAGATTTGGCTTTGGATTTTTTTTTTTGTGTCATTTGGCGCCAGCAATGTTATTTTGTCGTTGTTAGCCACCCCCTACACACACACACACACCACACACACACACACACACACACACACACACACACACACACACACACACACACACAACATCACACACACACCACACACACCACCACACACACACACACACACACACACACACACACACACACACACACACACACACACACACACACACGCACACGCACACACACACCCACCCCCCACACACACGCACGCGCACACACACACACACACACACACACACACACACACACATACACACACACACACACACCCACACACCATCACACCACACACACACACACACACACCACACACACACACACACACACACACACACCACAGCACACACACACACACACTTTTTTTAAGCGGGGGGGTGGGCGCTTGTTGGTTTGTTTGGATGATTTGGCAAGGAAAAACTATTGGCTGCGGATGAACACCCCCCACCTTTAAAATCCTGATACACCGCGGGATAAGCCTATGCACGGTTGGTTTGCCATTACACATTCTGTGATATTTGGTCTATTATCATAGATGGTGATTTCATGATTTAATAGTGATGAGTTGATGACTTCAATGGTGATGACGATGTTATAATTGAATATCCAATAATAAAGCAAAAGGTTGTCGCACATCCAAAGAGTAACGTCCGTAAGAAACTAGACAAAATCACAAACTACCACACCGGCCAGGCCTATATACCTGCGAAGTTGGCCTTTTAATGGCGGTATTCATGTCCACGCACTGGCGTAAATTCAGGGGATTTAGGCATATAATCCACTGACAAAATTATAGTAATGAGAATTTCTTCTCAAATGCCTTTAAAACGATTAAGATCCTTTATATTTAATTCTCAAAACTCTAAAGCTCCCAATCGGTCACTACGCGCCCTCGCTTGCATTATTTTTCCCTTATGATAACACTAACACAAACAATAATTCAAAACTTGAAATCACCCAATGTGAGCAGGTGCGCACTGCGTTGTCATGGTTAAGCAGCTACCAGTTGTCCTGCTAGATCTCTCGCTGCTTCCAGCGCATTGAACAAAGCCATCGCGCCAGGATCTCTTTGTAGATGTGCTGGATCGCCCCCCCCATCCTGCCCCCAGAGGATCGACGCCCCTGTGCTTAGTTACGGGCTCAGTTACCTCGGAGAGGGTGGATGTTTCAATCCAGGCTTTTGTTCTTATTTTTGAAAGTATTTGCATTTACCCCTGGAAATGTGTGCTCAACCAGTTAGTTGATTTGATCTGATTTAAAATATAAATATAATTACAAACAAATACAAATATAATCACATCAACATAAATACAAAAATTACCTGTAAATCATTTAAACATAATTACAAACATAATTGAGTTACATAATAAAAGAAACAAGATATAAATGCATGACCGTATAACGTATGTTTTATACAAAAAAGGGTAAAGAAAAGGAAAAAATAAAAGAGGTCTCCACATTTACTACATGATAAACAGGTACACGTGCACATTTCAACGTGTTCTTGCTGAAGAAAGGATAAATACCTACACGATCATGCATAGAACACAAGTAAGTTTGATGTATTTGATTAAATATTTACAGTATTTACAATATTTATGCCTATCATTTTGGCTGCATGCCTGTCGGATTAAATATTTTCGCCATGTGAAAATGTCAACTTTGAATTGCCGAATCTTTTTTGTTATTGGAGCAATATTTGAGAAATTTCTAGCATTGAATTAAACACAAATACTCAGCATAGTTTATCCACAAAAAAATATTTGATATATCACATTTGTTTTGTTTCTATTTACAGTCTTAAAGGGCAGTGACATGATTGGGAGAAAAAAATGCCTCTCGGACCAAACTGGTTGAAAGATATATCAATGGGAAGGATTTAGGCCTATCGTGAATTTGCTTTACTTAAGCCGAATCAAGCATAAACATACTAGCAGTTCGTTTCTCTCTAGCCCCGATAGAAATCTAAAAAGCTACATGTACACGACAGATTTGTCTGTTACAAGGAATAGGGGGCCTACTGATAAAAGATTTTATTACTACAAAAGAAAGCAATGCGGATAATTTGTCACTCCAACTACCGAGCGCACACAGATTACCTTTTCAAAAGTAACCGCATTCTTAAAGTCAATGATATTTACAGTCTGAACCTTGGCGTTTTCATGTTTCAACTAAATAGAAAAGAGCTACCCAAGGTATTCTACAATATGTTCACAAAAAACGACCAATACCATAATTATCCCCCCAGACAAGCCAGTTTTTTTCATCTCCCCCGCACCCGAACTTTATTCGCCAATAAAATTTTTACGAATAGTGGACCCAAATTTTGGAACTCTTTATCCCCAGAAATACGCGAAACTAATACTGTATACACTTTCAAAAGAAAATTAAAGATATCCTTACTCAATGTATATAACAACAATTAATTGTAAACTATGCTCTACATACATAGTAATCAGTACTTATGTTAGTGGACTGCATCCTCCCTGACAGTCGTATACATCTCAAATCCAATTATATTTCAATCAGTTCTCGTCATCTTTGACCTATATCCTTGCCCTACATTTGACTGGTGCTTTTATTACATCAAATTTGGAATACTGGCATTTATAGTTTTGTATTAATTGTTTCTCCTGCCCTTTTCTTATATCATCTTACCTGTCTCCCTTCTTTCTCCTCTCCTATCTGTATTGTTAGTCCTTGTCCTGTTTTTTTTTCCACTAGTATTGTCATTTTTCCCGGTATCGTCCAAGTGTTAACTGTTTGGTTTTTGTTTTCTGTAACCACCTAACGGGGCCTACAGACTACAAGCCTGGCTTCAGTAGGTTCCCCATTTCCACCCTTCTTTCCATTATACTTGTGTTTGTTTGCTCTTCTTTTGTTTTTGTTAATTTCTAACTGCAAAATACTATACATCCACCCAATTATTGTCAAATACTTACTTATTATTTGGTCGGTGCAGTACATTTATTTTATATTCGCACTATATAATTCTGTGTATACTCTGAATACAATGTAGATTGTATTATTGTTAATGCCACTGTGCATATTCATTTAATTTCTCGTGTTGATGTACTTCAATCTGACAATGTACATATGTATATACATTATACTATGTTATGTTATATTTTGTTGGAAATGAAAATAAATGAAATGAAATTAAATGAAATGAAAGTTATTTTAGAATCCTTGCAAATTTTTCTTGAGTCTAGAATAGTCTCAAACAGGGGCGTCTATCCATTTTTATTTCGGATTTGGGGGGGGGGGGGCTGAGCGAAAGTGAAAAAAGTTACACATTTTTGGCGCGGTCAAAGCGCCAAATTTCAATATAGAATTCTGTGCGCGAAGCGTGTCGAAAAATGAAGATTGTGTATGTTTTAGTTTTATATTCTTGTGCTTGGTTTCATGGCTTTGTGGTGCCTTCCAGTACATTTTAGTGTGGAAGCCTTATTTAAAAAATTGTCAAACGTTGCTTTCTGACATATCTGGTAGTGTTTGGATAGACAAATAAACACCTTAGAACACAAAAGTTTGGACAGTTATGCTGTCACTAGTACAATATGTGCAGATTCAAATTGGCACATTAATTTCCTATCGGGCGATAGGAAATTCTGCAACACAGCAGTCTATGGGGGAAAGCTGGAATGGTCTCTCAATGATTTTTACTTTTTTAAAGCACTTACTGATCGTTTTAAACTGCAATTTTTTCAGGGCTTCCTTTTTAGACCATGTCAGAGACACTGGTAGCATGGGGAATCGTGCAGCTCAGATATTTTAAACTGGAAACACTGTTATACAGTGCCTTTAAGCATACCCTCGCATTACTATAATTTTTCCAAGATGTCAAAATTATTGGAATGTTTTCATTGGGGTGGCGACTGCCCCCTTGCCACCCTAGAATCGACGCCCCTGGTCTCACCCCAAGTTGAGGACTACTCCCAATCATGCCATTTACCTTTATAAAGATAAATTAGTATATTAGAAAGTGATGGAGGACACATTCTGACCTGAAAATTAATATGAAGATTTGTATAAACCCCTATAAAATTGATTTAGATTTGAGACCAAAACCATGATGATTCAACATTTTATTTTTTTATCGAATGCTACATCACTGTTTATGAGAAACTGACAATTTCATCATGCGTTGCCATGGTAATGGATTTTTTTTTTGCCACTATGGGACACTTGTTTACCTGATAACGTTGCATTTTTCTGAAATTTACGGACAAAACTGGTCTTGGTGATTTTTTATTTTTTTTAATTTTTTTTATAATGTGCACTGTGCATGGGAACCCCGGTCTCTTAACTAGACTAGCTGGGAGTGTAGTGGAAAGTACACCAGAACGTCCTTGACCGTAAGTCCAATGTTTGCTCTGTATACCACCGTGAAATCAATGGGGGACGGCGAGTCCGTTCGTGCACGCTTGATCCGTAAGATCTGTTTTGTGCGAAAATCAGGATGAGAGGTCCGAAGCACACGTGGTCCTGATTCCGACCCGGATCAGGTGTCCTAGCAGCCATCTCATCCGGTGGGACACCTGATCCGGTGACACCGGTTGCACGGAAGCCTGACATCCTAACTTCGTGGACAACTCCAGGGTTAAGTCATAAAGCGTTTCACGAAACCCGGACATCATAACTTCATGGACAAGTCCAGCGACTCGGGGGCTGTCATAAGTCAAACGACCACACTAAATGTGTGTAGTTATAGGCCGCTAATTATGACAACAATCATGATAACTTTCCCTATTTTTTTCCAAAGTATTGATACGTTGATGGTCACAAGACTTCATGAAAACTGGCAACAGTAAATGCTGAAGTTTTCATATTAAAGGGTAACGTGATACTAATTGCTTTTATCAAACGGCAGAATTGTACAGAATCTGATTTATTTCAAATCTATTAGCAAATCATAAATATTGCTGGACAGGCGTAAATTGTGAGTCATCACTCATTCAAATGAACAAAAAATCTTTACATTTACTTTTCATTGACAAAGCGTTAAAATAAATGTTCTAATTACCATAAAAATACATATTGACATAATTATAATGTATTAAATAAGCAAAATATATACAAAATCTACCAATACTGAGAATGGTACTGAAGACAAATAACTTACGGTACTCGGCTGGCACATTTACTCTATTTAGGAAATGTTTTCTTTATTTGTGTTTTTTAACAATTATAAGGAATAAGTCTTTGATTTCACAGTTGTAAAGTGAAGCTTGATGCAAACAGAAGTGACAAATATCATTTTGAACAAATACTTTCCCATATTTTACATTTTACGGTTGAATAACATATTATAGCACATTTCAAATGAGCATGGTTTCTGCGACTAAGACTAATTCACAAACACGATACTATCGATAACGTTTGTAATTAGAGATGATCAATTCTCCTACAGTTGCATTCAGCTTCAATTTTTGTAAGACCAGTTTGGACCTTTATATTCTATTGGGTCGTAATCACTTCCTATAGAGATGGAACTTAGTTCAGATTTCTCATCTTCTGAGATCAAGCTCCTGCTATGATTATCGTCTATTGTATGCTTCACTCACATCCACTGCTATCTTGCTGGTCGACACTTGGGCAACTCAGATACTTTGTAACATTCTTGCCTTTGAGGAGTGGTGCATGCTCAGCTTTACCAGGGAAATTGTCGTTGTTTTCCTCCACCTGTTGTTTTTCAGGGTTATGATTATCTTCCTCTGCTTCTTGTTGTTTAACACGATTACGATTGTTTTCCTCCATTTCTTGTTCTTCTGGATCCATACGTTCATAATTTGTACGGCGAAGACGAGATCTGTAAAGCACGTAAAGAGTGGTTAATCCAACTGCTATAATTACCCCGGCTCCTAACCAAAAAAGCTAAGTAGTTTGGAGTGATACTAGTTGAGTTGTTCATCGAGCACTCAGGAAGGCTATCATGGTACACCTTTGACAACAGTTGATTTTGTCTACTTTTTGGAGATTGGCATTTTCCAGTGATACGTCTCGACTGATTAATCCAGGTGTTGATCCAGTTCAAATGGCAATCACAGTGTAGTGGATTGCCTTCTAAATAGAGACTGATATTTGGGTGGGAAAGATAAGGATCTGGCATGGTTGTTATGGAGTTTCCATTGAGATTCAAGAGCGATATATTTGTCAAATTGTCAAAGGCATGTCTCTCGATATACTGTATGTTGTTGTACTGTAAATTCAATTCCTCCAGTGAAGGCATGTATTCAAAAGTGTCAGCATTGATTTGAAACAGTCTATTTTGTGATAAATCAAGCACAGTGAGGTTGCTTAATCCCTGAAATGTTTCTTTTGCTACAGAAGCGATTGCATTTCCAGCAAGAATCAAGTGTGTCAAACAGGTCAGATTGGCAAAGGCCCCACTTTGGATTGCTCGAATTTTATTTCCATAGGGTTTTGCTACCAGGTGTTGCAGGTTTCTAAGATGATTGAACATGCCACTCTCAAACACTGTCAGAAAATTTCCATGCAGGATTAAGAGAGTTAAGTCTTCTAGTCCTTTTAATCCATCGTTGTTGAAGTACTGTACCCCAGAAATGGTCAGGTTTCTTAGGTCTGGAAGCGGTGGAAGAGTCTGTTCAGTGAGTATAACTCGCTGTGAGAATTCGACTTGTAATATCACTATTGATTGGTTGTCGGCATTGCAAATACAAAGTTTACGGGTAGTTACATGTGCAACTCACAGACTGGTCTACGGAATGCTCTTGACAATCACAGCAGAGACCACATAAAGATGCTCCTGTGTTAGGTGGGAAGAGAAGAAGTGGAAGCCAGAAAAGGGCCAGGCCCATTGCTTTAGCGTGCCAGGGATATTCCATCGTCACTGAAGTTTTGTGTTGAAAAGAATTTCTGACTGCAAAACTGAGAGCCTTCAAGGTGTTCTAGCCTAAATTTATCAAAAGAGATAATTCTCTTTATAGAAATTTATCAATCTACTTAGCATTTGCTCTTGTTGTTGATGTGACATCACGTTTTCTTGAGATTACAAAATATTTGTTTTAGCAAGAGAGTTACAAAAATATTGATTCAAGAGATATTGTAAATAGGAATCGTTGAACCTGTTTTTTTTCATTCAATGAACAAATAGGCAGTCTGTATTTTGTGTACGTGCTGTTTGTGTTAAATTACATAAATGTGATATCTAAATATCCATATAAGAATTAAGTAATTATATTTTCTGTGTGATTGAAAAACGATTGAAAAAAGCACAGCATTTAGGTAGAAAATGGAAAGCAAATCTTGGATACAACTTGTAACCCCCCCCCCAAAAAAAAGCGGAACTTAAGTATATCTTTGATAAGAAATTGTAAGCATCATTATAATAAATAACACTGTGCTTTTCACTGTTTTTCATGATTTTTTGTTTGTCTCACGTAATTAGGTGGAATTTAGCCCAGAACAGGTCTTGAAAAACTTGTCAGGTATCAGTTAAATGTCACATACCACATGATATAAAAAACTGGTAATTTTGATTGCAATTTATGAAAAACCAAAGACAATATTTGTTACAGCTTAAAGACATTGTTTAAAAGTGAACATTTCAAGGAAGGTTGATTATATATATATATATATAGGATAAAGATATAGATATATGATATAATATAATATATATATTAAGATACAAGCGTGCTATCAAAACAAAAGATGATAAAAAGTTCATATAGACACTTAGAACAAAAAATTATTTTAAAAATTGTTTTTAGATTTTGGAGTTATTTTTTGATATGAGATATTTTACCTTGGACCTAAGCTATCTGATGACACTATTGGTATGTGAAAGTATTTCACGCTGGAGTGGCTACAGGCCACTTTTGTCCAATAGGACAAAATGCATTTGCGCACAGAATTGTGTTCTTATAAGTCAATGGTTTAATGCTCAAAGCCGTGCTGCAGAAAGCCTCTCAAACTGATGCCTGCACAAGGATTGAATCCTCGGACATGCTCAGGAGAAGACGTATATCAATTGTGACAAAAAAAAAGCGACAAAATGGAAGCACTTATTCAAGTTTTATACCCCCATAAAAGAAGAAGATGTCATGTTTGCAAGTTATTGAACTGTGAATTTAAAAAAAAAAAATGCATTTTCTTTCTTTTTCGGGTAGCGGTTGGTAATTGTATTTTGAATTATGCTTTATTTTGTCTTTCTTGTCACTAAAATTGATAATAAGCTCTTTCTCTGAGCTGCTGAGGATTTTAGAATGTAGCCAAAAATGAGCAATGATTCAGGTACAACCCACCCACCCCTTTCAAAAACAGAAAAATGCCATTTTCTTCAGTTCACAAGTTCATCTTTTGCAAACATGACATGTTTCTCCTTTTAGGGGGGGGTACTCTGAATTCATTGCTTCATTTTTGTCTTTTTTGCACAAAATTGATATTAGCTCTTCTCTGAGCATTGCGAGGCATTCAATCCTTGTGCCACATTCAGTTGAGAGCTTCTTGCAGCACGGTCTTTAGGCAATTAACATTGACTATAAGAACACAATTCTGTGCGCAAAGCATTTTTGCCACTATTGGACAAAAGTCGGCCTGTGCCCACTCCTGCGGTGAATACTTTCAAATACCAATACTGTCATCAGATAGCTTCGCTCCAAGGTAAAATATTTCATATCAAAAAATAATCTCTAGATCATGAATATTGCGGCGTAATTAAAATTTTTACTGAGTTCTACTTTTTTTTGATACACGCTGTATATAATGTATATAAACTTTGCTGTCTGAGCTAAATGATAGTCCTTGAATGGACCAGTAAATAGCCTCAGAATAGAAAACTTTACATTAAGTATTTTGCCACGTGGCAAGATGTGTTCAATTTATTTCACATGATGAAAAATCTGGTGGACACTTTATTGTCAATAGTTTGGTGGAAAAAGGGATATGGTAAAATTAGTCTCTCAAAGCTTTGCACTTTTTGAAGGCACTAAAGGATTTTTTTCGTAACTACATTACGGTTTTTGTAGGGCTTTAATGTTTAGACTTATCAGAGGCATCAATGCATGAAGAATTATGTACGTGTGTAGTTCAGTTCTTGTAAACTGGGTGCAGTGTTTGATAAGGAGATCAAAGGGCAAAACTTTAATGACTTTTTATCCTCTCAGAAATAATATAACACATATTTTGTTAATTGGTCCACTATTTACCAAGAAAGTATAAAGTCTTAATCCATGGAACGTGAACAAAGTTATGAAGTATCACTAGTCATTTGGCACAACGTCAAGGTCAAATGAATTCAGGTCAACAAACTTGAACTATGTTGTGGAGATATCCCGCAGTTGTGTTTTTTGTTATACAGATATTAGTGCCATCCCAGAGATGTGCACTTCCATTTAGTGGCAATATATTTCATGTCCAAGGAAGGGGGGGGGGGGCACTCACGTATAAATGTTGCAATCAAGTGTGTACACGAAAACATGGATTTGGGGTAGTTTTTAGCTCACCTGAGCTGAAGGCTCAAGTGAGCTATTGCGATCGCATTTCGTCCGTCGTTCGTCGGGCGTATACTTTTACACATTTTCATCTTCTTCTTTAAATTGCTTTTTTTTCTGTGGATCCCCCTTCCACTTTTTTGAGCAATCATTGGAAAGGAAAC
>JZLH01S0620034.1:11993-25229 GCA_001188425.1 Eucidaris tribuloides
AAAGCATTCAAAATGCTGGAAATGAGACCACAACATACAGCATCCTCAACACTGTGACATGAAATAAACGTTTAATAGATGCACATGTCTGATAGATGGACTGAGCCATTAAGAGGTAAAACAGCAAATCCCACAGCTACAACTTCAAAAGAAAAGAGAATTGAATAGAAGACATTGAGGCATGTTTTCTTCATCTTGGCATCTTTTCACCATCCAGCAAAAACAGATATGTAGGAGTCCTCCTCTACAGACTGCCATGGGTCACTGGTTCAAATGGTGGTCAACAGTTCATCAAAAAGGTTAAAAATCTCAAAAGCAGATTAACAGACGAGCAGGAAAGATTGTATTGCCCTGCTGAAATATCAGATCAATGACCCTGAATCAGAATTAGGATGCCGCCTCTTTTGAAAAGACAAAGCCGACCGCTAATAACTGAATGGTAAATATGGTAAATTCACAGCGCCCCAAACAACAACCAGGAACCGGCCATATTTGCAATTCATGGGTTAAATAACGGATGGACAACCCGAAAAAAAAATCACCAGATAACTTGCAAGAGCTGGCCCTAGTGCCATCCCTGAGCTAGATAAAAGATGGCCTCCCATAATGAAAATCATGGTCAAAAGGAGATAGTAAAGTACAAATTGATTAAAACTTCCAATAATCTGAATTTGCAGTATGAAATTTGTACACTCGTACAATGCGGGCCTAAAAGTTTGTTTACATCATAAGTTGGCTAGTGCTACTGCACATTGGATGGGTTGATGAGACTATGCTCTTGACTTTTTCCCACAATGCATCAGGAGAAATGAACTGAATTTCGGTGTGATCTGATGACACTGTTTAAGGTACTCATGTCTACATCAACAAGTCGGCAATCTTTACCTTTCCTGGCTTTCTTCTGTAGTCTGATTGTATCTGATGATTTCTTCTTGATTTCTTGTCTTGCTTTCTTATATTCTGTATGAAAAAGAAATGATAGAAAAAAACAAATTTAGATAAAATGATGCAAACAAAAATAACTTTAGCACAATAATTTATACAAGGACAAAATGTGAAATGAATGAACATATTTTAATTCATTCTTTAAATTTCTTGCTTTCTTTATATTCTGATAAGAGATGGAAAGAAAAATACAAATACAAGCCAATGTGGGATAAAAGTTTAAGCAATACTATATTCTGTGCTACAATGTGTATAAGTACACATACACAATATGAAATGAAATAAACATTTTTCAATCCATTCTTTGAATGGAAAAGATATTAGTGATGGTTCATCTGTCGCGGATAGCGATGATAAAGTTATTTTGGAATGTGTTAACCCAATGTTGACCTCTTAAACTTGGGTGAACAACAAATTAGCAGGGGGAGGGAGGGGGAGTGATGGACTGAAATAAACCATGGTTGATGTGTGTGTTGGTATCCAGCGATGTACAGACGCCGTACAGTGTGGTTGTACAGTGTGAGCCAAAAAAAGGGTAACAAAACAAACATTTCATCTTCTAATTTCATATTGTAGGTTGTCCACCCACATTTGGACACAGATGACTGCACAACAATCATTTTTGGCCATTTTCAAACAAAAGTGGACATGAGGGTGAAAATTAACACTAGCAAGAAATCAACACGCTTCAATATTTTTTGAAACTAGATATCTTAGATGATAGTTTTCCATAAAAATTAATTTCACTTAGTGAATTTAATACAAGGGTAATTAATGTTAATGTGGGTATGTTTGCATTTTGTTGTGTCACTCACGGCATATAAGGGGGGACCATTTGCCAGAGAGAGGGAATGGTTGATTGTGACTACATATGTTAGATAGGTAATCTAATTATGCACATGTTTTAGGACTCCTGGTACTCTTGGAGAACTACTTTGGTACAAATCCTACCATAACCGATAATGGTCAGACATCCATGTCCAAAATTTGTCGTGTCACTTACGCACCGTTTTTTAATCATAATTATTTGTCCAATCGTAGAATTCAAATCAAACTGGTAATGACACATGCCAGTCCTACGTTATACCTGATATGGTAGTCATCATCCATTCATAACCTCCAAGTGGGAAGATATGAGCCCTTAAGACTCTCAAATTGTCAAAAATGATTGTTTGAAAATGACCTTTTATAAAAACATTTTAACCTGTTGGCTAAGGGAACCAGATGTGTCACATGTTAACTGTATGGGAATTACATAATGTTGGAGGCAATAGGATAAATCACCCTTGTCTCAGCTGGTGTTGCTACATCATGAGATGTACATTTCTCATTGACGAGGTTCACTGTGGATGTGTGATTCAACCAAAGAAAGTGATTTTTTTTCTTCGTTAACAGTCAAAAAAGGTGGTCTGAAAAATAAGACAGACATCCGCAAGTTATTAATTGCTGCAACAACACACTTGCAAGGTGCGCGGGGGGGGGGGGGGGGGGTTGCGTCCTTTTCATCACTGGAGGCAAAAGGTCACTATTCCATCCTGCCCTTGATAGTACAGTAGGTCTTTGAATAAACTTCATTTATCAGAAATTCCACTCAGTGTTAGTCTCAAACTTTAAAATTTAAAGTCAGACTTGAAATTCAATTGATTGGGTAATCAACCTATTGTGTGAAAACAAAAACAATCATGTTTTTTGTTGAAATCAGATTTATGCCATGTCCTATCGTTTTTGAGAAATATAGGATTACGTCTGGATTACCCCCCTTTTATTGACTCACCCTGAAGAGATGGGGAGATGGGTAGCCATGTGCTAACCCACATCAACCTATGACAGCTGTGTGTCAGTAGACAGATGGCCAATATCGGCCCACAAACCATTCAACTTGAACCTCCAGACAAGATATCCAATCATAATATCATTCTTGGACCTCCTCAGTAGAGATGCTATTTGGAACCACAACAGGAAGTGAAATTTGTTTACCGTCCACTACTGTCATCCCCATCCTAATTCATAATCATAACTTGATCATTAGTAAGTAAAATAGTTTCATCTTGTTTTAAAAAAAATAATCATTTTTTTTAATTTCCCCATCCATCAACATAAAATTAAGGATCAGTGGAAAGTAATATGTACTACATGTAGTTATATAATGAATGTGATCAAATGCACCAGTTTAAATATTTGCTGTCACAACATGGATGATTAAAAACGAACTAGAATTTTAACTCAGATCTTGGTTTTCTGGTGAATTTATAATGCTCTCTTGACAATCTAACATTGTTCATTTGAATTGTTCTTCCCTGGCTGGCTGGATTAGGAGGGGGAGGGGGGATGCTTTCCTTTCTAAAACTTCTCTCTATCTACCCTGGGAACTATAGTGTATTTCAATGTTAAATAAGCACAATGTCATGAAAATCCAGATACATAAAATACAACTCTAGTTTAAATGCTAATTTTGAATGATAAGAGTACAAAAGTATATGGATGTATTTGTAATTTCCTGTTTTATCTAGAAACTAAATGCAGAGGATACCTATTTCAAAGTCTAATATACCCGATACACGATATCATGGAAGTCTCCGGAAGCCAGATTAGCTTTCACTACATAAAATCTAGTTTAAATGTTAATTTTCACGTATAAGACTCTAAGCCTTCCACTTGCATTTTATCCAGTGCTATCTCCCTTTTCATTCCATCTCATATCGTCTTTTTAACTCCTTCGAGACGTCTGTGTGTCCTCCTTACTAAAAATAATTCCGTAATTATCATTGGCTGACATTTATACGACATCTTCTCTTAGTTTGTCATGTATCTGATGACAAGGTTTGAATCCCATAAACGCATCAGCCTCTAAACGGCTGCAAATGACATATTGACACAGACATCACTTCGGAATGACATTTGATTTGTCTCCGTCCTGTGACATCAATCAGTGCTATTAAATCCGGTGATCAGACTGTCACGCAGCTACCCGCAATATTTATAAAGTGTATTCCTTCTCGTTTCATCAAAGGGACAGATATTGTTTGATCAAAATGACTTAGTACTTAATCCTGTCAGTACCACACTGAGAATATATGCAAAGTATATGGGGTTTTGTGACAAAGGTACAGAGAGTTCAATGGGGGTTGGGTCATCTTAACCCTTTGCATGCAAATGTTGCATCTGTGCACAATCGTAATAATTTTTTTTTCTTTCACCATTGTACAGAAGACACTGAAAATAATATAGGTAGTGTGCTTGATTAACATCTATAGAAAAAACACCATTTTTAATACCGCAATAACAAAAACAAAATTCAAAGAAAATATGAAAAGAACAATTGTTATTATTATCCCCTCAGAATAAATTCAGCTTGTAAAGTGTTGAAACAGATATTTCTCACTGACAAATTGATATTATGCAGACCTAATTTCCTCCCATTTTCCATGAAGCCAATAGTCAACAGTCCCCCCCCCCCCACTTAAAAAAAGTATACCCTTTACTGTGGAATTGTCCATATAGCTCATACATTTCAATGTAAGATGGGTCATTATTTTGTACAAATGCATTTCACTATGGTATTAGTGTACTGTGGTAGTACAAATTCAACTTAATATCATGGTGTATTTAACTGTTTGTTTCTCTAAAAATTAGTTGTTTTGAAAATGTATTCTCACAAATATTTTTACTCCACCTCCCTATTATATTCTAATTCAAAGAAACTGATCGCGCCAAACCCTTAATTAATATTGATGTTTAACTACCACTCAGCAAGAAAGTAATTACGTGAAATCACATTCGGCAATGGTCTACATATCTAACAGCTTGTGTTTCATTACCTATTTCCTTCAGGATCTTCATTGAAAACACCACACCCCCAACAAAAAGTCATTACCTTTTCCCCTCCTTTGCTGTCCTTTCCTGCAATATTACCTCAAACATGGCATCCCAGAATAATTTATTAACAAGGCGCTGTGTTCCCAGACAGTTCACGGTGACAAGTAATTTATTGATATAATCGTTTACCTATTTTTTTTTTGACAGGATAGGATAAATTGAGGATTTGAGGGCCAATATTGACAGACGGAAGGTGCGGTGCTCATAAATATAAACCAGGCAAGGCGAGAGTGGGACAGCTAACATGACAGTGGGGGTGGATACTAATTATTCATGTGACAGTAAAAGTACTGCTACTGTGTCAAAGGAGGGTTGAAATTGATTATGGAATTATTATACAAGTCTTTGTCTTTGAGGAAAAAAATCTAATTCTATGGACAAGGTGAAGTCTTGTGCTGTTCTTAAAGGTATTGGCTAACATTTACCACAGTTAAAAAAATCTGAGCCACATGATTCCCCATGCTACCAGTGTCTTTGATGAGGTCTAAAAATGAAGCCCTGAAAAAATTGTATTTCAAAATGATTATTTAGTCCTTCAAAAAAGTGAAAATCGTAAGTTGACCAGATTCACTTGCCAATTTTCTCCCATAGACTTACTGTGTGTACTGTACACCTAGGCTATTAAAACTCGCCCCGAGTTTTAATTGTTTATTCATGCATAACTTGCCATTGGCAGTGTAACTTTCCGAACTTTTGTATTCTAGGGTGTTTATTTGTCCAATTGAACACTACTATGTAGCTCAGATATCAAAGTTTGACAATTTTTTAAGTTGAAGCTCCACAATGTTAGCCTATCACTTTAAAGCACATGGCTCCATCATATATCTGAATTTGGAAAGTGCTAGTTAAAAGTGAGCTTTGTATGTGAAAAAAAGATTCAAAGCAAAATAGACAGGTAGATAGATAGATATATTTCGTGTCCATATATTTTCGTGATTTTGCTTCAAGACAGGGAATTCGCAAGAGCATATTTTTGTGATTTTATTGTATTTGCATTCAATTTGTACATTTAGAAATGTCAGGAAGTGAAAATTTTCGCATGCAGCAAGTCGCAAAATTCGCAAAAATAAAACCACTGTGAAATATTCAGCATATACAGTATGTAGATAGATAGATAGATAATAGATAGAAAGGCAAAGGAATATATAAAAAGATAGACAGATAGACAAATAGGTAGATAGATAAAAAGATCAATGGATAGATACACAAAATAGGTATGTGTAGATAGATAGATAGATAGGTAGATAGGTAGATTATTATTATTGCTTTGTCATCATTTCGGATGATAGGGACTAGAAAAGCGAACTTAATCACTGTTACCCTCAGGCATCCAGTCCCGTGTAGTATTTGCATATGGATATGTGACCACAACATTGTTTTCACCTTCTCTTTTCGATTAAGTACATGGATTCTCAACACGGAACCTCCGGCTTTACGTCCTATCCGAGGGACGAGGTAATGGGGATAAAGTGCCTTACCCAAGGACACAACCGCCATGGGCCAGTGCGGATTCGAACCACGGACCTCTAGGTCGAGAAACCGAAGCCTTATCCACTGAGCCACGACGCCTCCTTGATAGATAGATAGATAGATAGATAGATAGATAGATAGATAGATAGATAGATAGATAGATAGATAGATAGATAGATAGGTAGATAGATAGAGCGAAGAATTCATTCATACAGACACAAGCCCTATTCACAAACCTTTTGCATGTTCTTTGTCGAGCTGAGTTGTATTTTTCCTCCAGTCTTCCATCTTTTCTTGCAGAGGAATGACCAAATATTCCATGATTGAACTAGGCAAAGAGATATGATTGTACAAAAAAAGTAAAAAATTAGAATATTCTGCAGACATATATAAATTAATATTTTCACACTGTCATAATCAGTACGTTTGCATATTATACGAATATAACTACTTACTAATATATGAGCAATAAACCACGGACACAATTTCAACAAATCTTCATGAAAATATTTTTTTATTATCGGAAAGAGAATTTAACAAGAATTGCAAATCTGCCAACAATACACAGATCAGAGAAAATTGAAGATAACCTTTGACCTGCATCAAGACTTTGAACTTGACCTTGTGGCCAAGGTACTCTTAAAAATATCCTTTCTTACAATTTAATCTCCTTCATGACAACCAAGATTCATTAAAAGTTTCAGAGCTGTAATGTTGTTAGTTGCAGTTTTAATAATTCCAATCTGAAGGAATACAGTATAGGCCTATATATTTTTTTTTAAATCACAGAATGACTGAAGTAGGAAAACATGTTGACATGTACCTTAAATACTTTGTATTATATTTACAGCCATTCTTGAACTGAAATCACAGTGATTTACCTGGTGAAAGATTTGAGTTTCAGTTCAATAGATTTGTGTCTCAAGCATAACCTCGTCAATGATGTTCCAAGGTCTTTAGAAGCTCCTGAAGTGGAAGAAATGACAAAAAGAGGAAAGGAAACAAATATTAGAATAAAATAATGCAAGTTTCTATACTCCTGGGTCTGAGACTGAGAAGTGAGACCAGTCAGTCAATCATGAATCAAATAACTAGTGTTGATACCAAGCCAGAGGTTTCTGTAATCTGAATCGAGAGTAAAACAGCTTCTGGATTTGATACCAGTGGCAAATGGCCCACATCATGCATAATCGTGTCATGAGTAATAAGAGTATCGTAAGATTATGTTACACACTCTATCATATAAACATAATTCAATTAATTTTGAATTTTATCTTACCTGGGAAGAGAAGATACCAACTATTGTTTTGTTACAATTTTATACCCAGAATACATCATGGTACACATCAAAATTACTTGGTACACACTGCCACTTTTTCCCTTAGACAAGCTTTCCTCCACAGAATATGTTCACTTTAGGGTTTGATTGATTAAATGAATTGATGGATTGATTGATGGATGGATGGATGGATGGATGGATGGATGGCTGGATGGCTGGATGGATGGATGGATGGATGGATGGCTGGATGGCTGGATGGATGGATGGATGGATGGATGGGTGGATGGATTGATTGATTTTAATAACATCAAGTCTATGAATAATATCACATTAACAACCCCATCTCATTAAATTCAAAAAGTGCTGGGCATAGGCCTATATGATTGATACACGTTAAAATCTTTGATATATGAACATGAATGTTTCTCTCAGGCCACTGCGGAGAAAATGTCTTAGGGCCTGTTCAAGCGCTTTTAGAAGCGAACCGTACTGTACCGTACCGTGCCAACCCAATGCGTACCGTGCCAGAGTGGTTCACTTGCGAGTGTTCAGGCAAACATGTGGGAAGTGTGCCTCCGAGGTTCCAATTCGGTACGCTTTACTCTCTAATCTGAGGGAATCACACGTTAAAGTATTGCGGAATGCGTTCGGGTGCTCAGCGCGGTACGGTACGGTTCGCCTTGGACACGCTCTAGGGGCCTGTTCAACCTTAGCGCAAGGCGACCGTACCGCTACCGTACCGTGCCAAAAACCTAATGCCGAAACCCACTGCCAGAGTGGTTCACGCGATCGTGTTCATTGCAAACATGTGGGGAAGCGTGCCTGCCGAGGTTACCAATTCGGTCTTTATTTCTAAATCTGACTCGGAATCACACGTCTAAAGTATTGAGGAATGCGTCAGGCTGCAGCGCGGTACGGTACGTTCGCCTTGGCACGGTTGGTAGACCACATCGCGGGAGGTGGTCCTCCGCTGGCCGCTTCGGAGCGGTACGGTACCGGTACGGTTCGCTTTAGGAGGTCAGCGGCCTCTCTGGCACGTTCGGGTACGTTACGGTTCGCTTAGGAAGCGCTTGAACAGGCCCTAGAACCACATCGGGTACCGAGCTGGTTCCTCGGTGGCAACGTTCCTGGGAGCGGTACAGTACGGTACGGTTCGCTTTAGGAGTGTTCAGGCGCCTCCTCTGGCACGGTTCGGTACGGTACGGTTCGCTTTAGGAGAGCGCTTGAACAGGCCCTTATTTGACTACTGTCAATTTTCAGTTTATCTGTTGTACCCCTCACAGTGACTCAGACTGTGTGGTCTCTTTCGTACTAGATGGTCTGGGGTTTTTCCTGAAAGTCATGACTAGCCTGATGGCAAGGCAGGGAGGGGTGCCCACCCCCCTTCCTTGGATGCCTGTCAAACAGCTCTACTTAATATTCTCAATGGAATTATAACATCAACATCAATGACTCATGTAAGACATATGCAAATACCCAACATTCTTAATGTTTGTGGTTTTACTCCATGGTAGAATACACTTCTCTCCTTAGAATTCATCACATGGTTGTAAAAAGATGTTTCAACTCACAACAATGCTTTCAAACCACATACGTTGCCTCTACAGACATTTTTCTTCTGGGTCATGTCTTATGTCACTGCAATGACTAATGTGACATCACCCAAAAAACAGATGTCTTAGCTAGAAGACAACGGGATGTAACTGTAACAGTAGAGGTGTCAATCCCTTCCTAATAAAATCACATAGCAACAGAGTTTACGGAATCATGTAACTACGTTTCCAGTTCTTAAAACGTTATCTCTGATGGTCTAAAATTGAAGCTTAGAAAAAAGTACTTCAAAGGGATCATTTAGTGATTCAAAAATGTAAAACTATACCCACCTACCACTCCCTCCCCCCCCCCCCCCACGGATTGCTGCGTTACAATAAACTGTGAAGTGTCCTCCTACTCCTTTAATCATGTATGATATTATCCATACACATTGTAAATTGCCAGTGGCAATATTAATCTATAAATTTTAGTACAAGTAGCTATCAATATCAGTCTGTTCCATGGACATTTCCAAATTCCTGGGACCTCTTACATTACCTACCAATTTAATAATCATTGTTGACTACTGCTTCTAAACATGTCTAAATATACCTGACACTTCCCTCAAGCATTCAAACCACAACATTACAGTTACCAGTCAGTTGATACTGCAGTCAACACAAACACTGTTCCCAAAGAACCCCCAACAAGCTGACCCCTGGGTGACCCCATGCGACCTTTGTAAGGTCAGCGTAAGTGATAGCCTCCTGTCAGGCTGTCAACCAGAGATCATTATTCATGCTGTCTAGTTTCAACTGGAGTGTTCTCCACTGAGCATTTAATAATCTCATTATAGCTCAAGTAAGAGATTTGTTGAAGTCAACTAATTGAATTGACCCTTAAAAAATGTGTGTGGGTATAACTGAGAATCACTCTGTATCAGAGAAGAGCTACAAACTACAGTGCGTACTGAGATTTTTTATCCTCAAAATTCAGATTTCATTTGAAATGATGTATATCCAGGCACTGTAAACGCAATCGGGTAATGACACAATCTTCATGTCATATGATGAGATGATTAACTCAACTGTTATGACCAGAACTGAAAAATCAATAATTTAATAAATCAAAAATGAAATACAGATCTTTCCAGAATCCAGAAATCAATTCAGTTAAGTATTCAATGCAATTTATCATTCATATCTCTAGATCATACCACCATTCATCATCGTATGTCGAAATACCAACATGGTATTTTGCCTGTGAATAATTGTTAATAACTTGTAAATGTTGACTCAGGTTGACAGACCCTAACCTGCCACTGTTGATAATGATTAAATGAGGAATCAAAGGAACAAAATTTTTATTGGTCGTATCGTCTAGTGGATTGCAGAAAACATCATTTGTAGGTGTCATATGCTAGTGAGTTGTGTACTTCTCCTCTTACAATAAAACATTTGCACACTATATAGGCCTACTTCGTGTGAAATTGTAATTTTGAGTCCAAACAATTCTTCTATACTGTCAGTTTGAATTGCTTGACAAAATAAGGTTTACATTGTTTTTTTATATGCCCAGCAGCTAAAGACGTAAAGCTGAAAGATGCCAGTCAAAAATCAAAATTAGATTTTTGGTGGGAATGGAGACCTGGCCTTGGCAGTCTGACACTGTGACATCTGATCACTGTAAAAACAGGCCAAGTCTCATGACACGCAATGGGAGAAAAGCAATATCCAATAGCAAGATGGCACAAAGAATAAATTCTTTTTCATTATTTGTTCTTAATGTGACAAGCATTTTTGAATGGTGCCGCATTGAACAAAGTTTGGGATGACTTTTTTCACATGCATGATGTAGAAAAGTAGGCTATTGTAACAAAAGTTGTTGATAAAAAATATACCCTTTCTAATAATGAAGTTTTTATCATAATGGTGGGTAGATTTCTGGAGTAATAGTCAATTTTGCAGCCAAAGTGTATACATGTATACACCATGGAAACAAAATGGTAGCAGATGCAGACTTGCTGCTGAGTAAATTTGCATTCACCCCAGAAGGCCTCAAGAATTGAAAATGGTATGAGGTATTACAGGGATAAGGGAATTATCTTGTACATATCTGTCAATGTCCAAGCTGGTTATGAGGGGACATCTCTCCATCTGTCTTGGTATAGTGGTCAGTGAGTGTGTGACATTGCAATGTAGGAAGGGGATCACCATTTGTTTAGCAAGCAAACCCGATCCTGACTTTGACAGAGTTTGACCTTCAAGGATGTGTACATTTCCATAACGAGGACATAAGAACAGAGTCTAGAATTCCAGGAAGACATGCAGGAACATATCTGCATTTATCTGTCAAATATGTTCAACTAATGTAAACATGATTGTATGTGGCCACAACAAACACAGGCACATGTGAACACATGCATTTGCACACCTCACATATACCCATCAAAATGGAAAAATACATAAGCACAAAGTACAAAGTACACACATAGTTTTGAAGATTGTGTTCATGATTTGTACATCCCGAAATGATTGTAATCTACAGCAAATAATCTAAATTCTTTTATTATGTAAAGATTTACACAATGTTCACCTCTCACAAAAGCCTTCGAGCTGAAAAGGCTGCATGACCCTGCATGCTATTGCTATCAATGTTGTGTGTTGTAAAAAAAAAAAACCGAAAATTTGTACATTATAATATATGCACTTTAAAAAAAAGTGAAAATCTGTTAAACCATCAGGTTTAATGTTTATCACAGTGATAATTACAAATTTTGATTCGTATTTTCGATCAGTATCTAATCAGGCATCAACCAAAATAGGCTGTAAATACAAACAGGGTTACATGATGATCTGGTTGAGAGACATTGTCAATGGTGTAGAACAGCTGATGCCAAGTACATGTAGTACGCCTAGTGGGAGCATTTTGGCAGATGTTTTCCCAGACATACAGATGTTGAATGCTGGCCAGGTGAAACAATAAACGGAGGAATGCAATATGGTCCTAAAATATGAGCCACCAGCTGGGTTTAGACATTAAAGGGGCACTTATCATTCTTGTCAAGGTTCACGAAGGAACTCAGAAATGATGGTGTTCATCTGTCATCCTGATAGCCTAAATCACAGCAATCAGTAAGTACATGCACATTCATGCAGTCATTTCTTCTCACATACATGTAAATACGGGGCTGAGCGTTTGACGCCCCCCCCCCCTCCTTCCATGATGTTATTTGATCATGTGACCTAATCTATACCTTCCTTCCACATTTTTATCACAACAGATACCCCCCCCCCCCATAAAAATAAACTCCCTCACGGTCTGTTAAATGCAGGGTAGGGTCTATCCCTTTTGCAAACCAATAAAACAAAAACAAAACATCACTTTCACCAAGAGGATACTTCTGAAGGCCATGTCTGTGAAATATGAAAATTAAGAATTTGATAACAAATTATTAACATCCTTTGTCAGGCCCACTTCATCAGTGTTATTTCCAGGGATGTAGTCGAGGCTGACCATTCCGAGTCACGAAAAATATTGTTCCCATAGACTTTGTACACATGACTTGGTCCGAGGCCAACGCCAAGGCCAGCAAAATCCGGCCTCGACTACATCCCAGGTTATTTCAGTATTCATGTAGGCCTAGTATTAGTCTACAAATGCTGATCTGCACGAGAACTGAGCATAAAATGTGCTATGGAGCAAGAAATGCATTTGGTGCACGTTTGTAATTTGTACAGAAGGTGCACATATTATACATGATTAAACACCCAAACAAGGCAAGAGGTTGAAGGTAAGGTAGTATTTTTGGTATGGCAACACAATAACTAAATTCAAAATCTAACAATCATTCAATACAATTGCAAGAAAATTGAGTTTCTACCTCTTATACCATGCAATAGCTTCTTTAATAGTATTTTCTTGTAATATATATACCAATGTATATTCTTATGCAAAAGGAATCCAATACCTTTAAAACTGGTAAAACATAGCCTGCCAAAAACCCTTTCTCTCTCTACCCATTACTCTTCAAAACCATTTAGAGATTAGTCATTAGACCTTTCCCTCATAAAGTGTTACTTTAACACAGATGTATGACATTATGAGTGTTCATTTCTGAACACCCAGCTGGT
>JZLH01S0620035.1:10307-24517 GCA_001188425.1 Eucidaris tribuloides
AAATTCAGGTCCTGGGAATTAATTTTCGGGTTATATTTCAGGGGGTTTTGTGTGTTTAAAATAGCTCAATGAATGTAAATTTCAGGCCCTCTTATAAATTGTAACTGGAACCCCTGCTGAACTCAACATCTGTATTTGAATAAGACTGTATTGTTGAACTACATTACATGTACATCAGTATCAGTAGATTTAGATTGCACATGAGATGCATAACAAATTAAGACTTTGTTTCCCGTGCATTTTAAATGCTGTACATACGGTAATGCAAAGTTGGTCCCATGTTTTGGAAGAGAATGAGATTTTGTAAAGCTACAGTGATACCTTAGTAGGTAATGTGTATACCCTGTTAAAGGCAAAGTTCACCCTGATGTCAAGTTGGTTTTAATAAAAGCAGAAAAATGAGAGAAATATATTAATGAAAGTTTAGCAATAATCCACTGAAGAATAATAGAGTTATGAAGTTTCAAAGTTTTAATTTTGTGATGCACATGCGAGCAGCTCCCCATATGCCATGTGATATAAATTCCATAAAGTGCCGTTTTCTCTGAAGTTTGAAAGTGATTTTACCTGTGCATTCAATATATTATCAGAAACATTATTTCATACAGGCTTCTATGAAAAAATTCCATTTGATTATGAACCATTAAAAAATGGCAATTTATGGAATTCATATTACATGGCATATGGGGAGCTGCTCGCATGTGACGTCACAAAATTAAACCTTTAAAACTTCATAACCCTGTTATTCTTTGGTGGATTTTCGCAAAACTTTCATTAATATGGTTCTCTCAATTTTCTGCTTGTATTAAAACTAACTTGACGTCAGGGTGAACTTAGCCTTTAATTATTGTCATCACTGGTGTGGGGGGGGGGGCCTAGGCAAATTGTAATTATTACATTTCTTGAAACAAACTGAAAGTTAAATTGAACAATTGTCAATTAAATGCTTGCTATTAGGAGATGACTTTAAACTTGGTGTGCCTACAAAACCAACAAAACCAAATAATGAAAACAGAAGATTTATCTTAGGGAAATGTGGCCCCTGCTCCAAAAATGGATATTTACTGTACATAAGTCTAATATTGTCCCTGCTCCCTGAAAGTTTTTACTCATTTGACCAAGGATTGTTCTTTCAATTTCAGGTGTGATTGGCAATCAACGGGACCGTGGTTGGTGTTTCTACTTCCTGGCAGAGGCATACAGACAGCTGTGTGACTACCCTAATGCTGAACGAAGCTACCACGTCGCTCATCAGACCCTCACTGATGCAGGTAACAGCCTGTCCTTGTTCCTTAGAGTTTTGCCTTATTTGTGTTCATGACCGTACTAACCTTTATCATAGCTGGAAGAAATTGTCCTGTAACTTGATGTTTCTGAGATTCTGTAATACCTGTAGAGTTAATACATAGCACACCTGGGTCGTATAGGCAACTGGTTTGATTTATTTGGAGAGAACAGAGCATTGCATATGAAGACTTAAACGGTACCCTGAAGTACCAAATAGAAGTCTGCCATTTTGTTGAATTACTATTTTTTTTTCAGCACTGTGACCTGGGTTACAAAACTGTGTTAAAATTTATGTTTTTTTGAAGTGTGAAAACATTTCAGCTTCATTTTTACTCCACGTTTCGTAAGTTTATGTCTTTTTGTTGTGCACTTGTGTAGCCTGTGCATCGTAACCACTGATCTCAGTGACCATAACCGAAAATACATTTTTGGACATACATGTAAGAGGGCGCTACACAACATGGTGCACCGCGGTACAATGGTACCCGGGGTTGCGCGTGGTGCATCATATGCCAGTATTAAATTAAGGTTCAACTATGATAGAAATTACCCATTTAAATTATACAATGAAATTTGCTTTTCACAGTGATTTCTGATAGTAATTGTCTCATAAGGGAGGAACATTTTATTACAGAATTTTCACAGGAGATATCTTGAAAAGTATTTGTATTTCTAGAATTATTTTGAACTGAATTTAAGACTACTATCAATTCTCACACTTCTCCTTAAATGACATTTACATTGAAAGATTAATACAAATCAATCATATACCGGTGCACTTCTCAATGATTTTGGCTTCATTTTCCAGGAGAATCTGCTCACTTATGGAAGGTGTCAGAAGGCCTTGGTGATCTCAATGCCAGTCGGAATTATCCTGACATCGCTACCACGTACTACAGGGAGGCACTGGCTATGAAGTCATCAGGTCACAGCCGGACAAAGTCTGCATCGGAAAACATCATCACCAAATTGACGAAAGCCGTACATGACCAGAAAGCCAGCAGATATAATCTTGCGTCAAGTCGCAAGCAACGGGTACCTATCTTGCTGGGCTATGATCCGGTAAGTCATAGTTAAAATCTTTGAGTAAATTTCCTTGAGCTGTTTCAGGTATATGAATTGCTCAATTCTATAATATAGCATATTACAGACCCACAGAAAGATGTGTTTTAACATACATTTGTGTGTGTTTGTGTTTTGTTGTGTTTTTTTTCACATGGCTGTATATCACTCCAAAATTTGTGAGGAAGTGGAAACGAAATGAAAATTTTTGTAATGGCAAATAATTTGTTTTGTGTAACAGAATATTCAGAAATGTTTTTCAAGAGAAAACAAAAACAAATACCCGTGGCCCCTCGTTCACCTGTATGTATTTTGAGAAACATAAATCATTTGCTTGTTCAGCAGGATTTATTCTTTTATGGAAATTTATTTTAATAGGAATTATAATATCCAACTGTCAACAGTGTAACAACGTAGTTTGCAGGCACAAAACCTTGTCTGTTGTAATTTGTAATTCAGGGTCTGAATCTGAAATGAGGCAGACTAATTTTTGTATCATAAGCGTAAGCGTTTATGTGGCACAAGCTCTGGCCAACAAGATTAGCTTTGGCTCAAGGCACTCTGGAATTTTAGTGCCCAAATAAAGTTTGTGCCTGCAGGCTCGTAGCAGCTTGTCGTGTGTGATTTTAAAATGGGGAAAAAGTCTGACAGATTTCTGGTTGCAAAATCTTGAAATCTCAACAATTTGCTCATTTTCAGCAAAGAGCATGGATCAACTAAATAATATGTCCTTAATTATAACCGTATTGTGTGTAAACATGAGCTTGAAATGAACTGAGTTCTAAGGAATAGTCGGTACAGTATATGTGTTGTCAGTCTTTATAGAATTATACATGTACCTCTGTGATGTTAAGTCATATCCAATAATTCATACTGCCATGTTTTTTTCCATTTTTTTGTTTTCCTTACCCATAACAGAATGGAAAACCTGTACCCCTATCACAAAGCCTTACTGGATCCTGGCCTAATTCATTTGAGGTTAACTCCACATTTCACATTTTCATTGTTATGGTTGTTGTTAATATTTCATTATGTGTAGTGTAGAAAAGGGCTTAAAAGTTAACCAACAATTAATGTGTGGATGTCACTGGGACTTAATCTCAGTTTTACCTAAATCACCTCCCTACATGTACATGTCAGCTCATTGTTGTACCTTATGTAAATTGTTCTAATTCAATGTTTCTTTTACGTCACTTACTAATTTGTTTCATTAATCTTATATCATTGTGTATAACTGAATAACAATTTAATGATAGATATCACAGTCAACTATGATGATCTCAAGGTGGAGAGGTCGACTGACGCCAATGACAGTCTTTTAATTGATTATGAAATCAACAATTGTGACCGGATTCAGCAATACCAGGCACTTGATGGCAGATTTCAAAATTCAGATTATTGCAGTATTGGATAGAACACTTTACAAGCTATATTTTCATATGGAACTCACAGAAATTGAACGTGCACACAGAAAATTATGGCAATTTCAATTTCTTATTTTGTGCTGTATTCAATGTGCTTATTTTCCTTTAAAGCCTGAGTTTATGTAAAATGTACATTTGCTATCTTGCACATCACAAAATACACAGTAATGTATTTTCACAGAATTGACCAAATTTGCAAAGTCAAAATTTGTTAGAGTTCCTGTACGTTTCGACAAGTATAAAACTACCTAATTACAAATGAGTGTGCATGTGGCATGATACTTATGGCAAGGTACTGCATTTGGTCAAATAAAAAACAACTACTCTTTTAATTGCATTCATTATATAAATGACTAATTTCTAACACTTCTTGTTCAACATGATAGAGAGTGATGTTATGTGAATAACTGATGTTCTATCCAAATTCTTTGCACCACTTTTAATAACAGGTACTGTACCAATATACATGAGGATAAAAAAACATGTGTAAATCTTTGTGACATTATTAGTCCTAACAATATAAGTAGGTGGAGGGATACATATTCTTATCTTTCTGTTGTTTAAGTGCTATTTTAACACACAATCTTTTAGTTTGATGTATATAGTTTTCTTTGTCTTTGTGTTACCAGATGACTTCTCAACTTCAGTCTTTGTGATTAATATTTCAATGTTTCTATTTTCCTTGCTGGAATTTTCTGCATTTTAGTGTATTCAAGTTTGCAGCTGGGAGATTTTGGATTCACCCTACTGCACTGGCCAGCTGTTAATAACATGTTGCTCCTTTTATTTGTATTTATTCAACTGAAATTCGAATTACACATTCTTGCTTTGAAGTTTAGGATATGCACGTGCACCACATGATACAGGTTATGTTGTTGTTAAATGAAATTAAGCTGTTCATTTGTTTAATAGTTAAATAATTTGGATTCGTAATACCGTACAGCTTCATGGCACCAGAACAGTTATTATTTGTTTATCAAAATTGTGTTATATCAGGATTGCAAAACAATAAAATACAAAAAGAATTTGAAATTTGGAACCAGAAAACTTTGTTTGTTATTATGAGATGTATTATATATCAGTGTTCCTTATAACAAGAGTCTACTGTACAGTCTGTACTATATTTCTTTATTAAAGTTTACCTGATAGTTCCAAGGTTCTTTGAAAGAAACTTTTTCTTAGTGTGGTGGGTATTTAAACAATTTAGTGATTTCACCTTAGTTTGATTGGAAAAGTGATACATGACTTAATGACTTTAGAAAAAAGTAACTTCTTTCAAGAACTGTTATGATTTGTGTAATTAATGTGTTGTAAACCTCTTTTTTGAGTGGTTATGGAATCAGCTCTTGGGACTCATTTGAGGATCTGACACAGCAGATGTTTTGTTTTTCTATCTCCTGGTGTATGAAATTTTTCTTTAGCCAGTGATGTCAAACCATCCGGCATTTTATTGTCATAACTGGGTTATTTTTCAACTTTCAAGAGTGTATGTCTGTAAGGTTACAGTAACAATGTCTATTCCATAACCTCCAAACTGTGGAGGTGCACTGGTGTAGATTCATTATAGTATTGATCTAAGAAACTAAATATCATGTACTTCATAACCTATATTAACTTACATATTTTTGTGTCATTTCTCAGGCCGTGATCAAGTCACCAGTACCCTACACATCCACTCCTGCTAAGTCACCAGAGTCCCTTCCCAAAGTTGCTAGCTTAAGACCTCCGTAAGTTGACGTGTGGTGTAAATTATCTGTTTAATATTGGGACTTGTCAGAAGCTATGTTCTAATCCGAGTTCAAACAAGCTTTGATTTCTCCAGTTGGTTTGAAATGTGAATTATCGTATGGAATATTGAATTGTAAGAGAGTAAGTTCCTAAATGTCCAGTATTATGAAGACAATCTCTTGGTAACTTTTTTCAAAGTATTGTGCAATTTCTGCTAAACCTTTGCATTGTCAATTATACAAAAAAAATCAGCTTATACCAAATAGTACTACTTGAGGACTGATGATTGATGATACCTGTACCAATTTTGAAATCCAGTTGCATTCCTCCAATTATGGTCTGCAGACTGCTATTAAATACAATTTCATTAGAGATTGAATTTGTTTTTATGCCCTTTTTCAAATCAGTTTTGCCAAAATGTTAGGCACTGTGGGAACAGAAATTGGATTGGGTGTGTTGCATATTGTGTTAAGTAATGTTCAAGTGAAAATATAGCAGAATACTACTTGTTTCTATGGTATATAGCCCTGTTTCTAATTAACCAAATGACACAAGCGGTTCTTGTAGTATTAAAAACACAAGCTAACATATTGCAGCTTCAAGTTAAAAAAGTCAAACTTTGATGTCTGAGCTACATAGTAGTGGACAAATAAACATCATAGAGTACAAAGTTTGGAAAATTATGCTGCCACTGGCAAGATATGCATAAATGAACAATTACCACTGTGGTGGAGTATAAAGTAGCCTAGATCTACACACAGTATTCTGTGGAAGGAAATGTGCAAGGTAAATCCATTCAAGCTGAGTACTCATAGATTTTAAATTTTTAAAGCACCAAGTAATCATTTTGAAATGCAATTTTGTTCAGGACTTCATTTTTAGACCTTATCAAAGACACTTAGAGAATGGAAGAATATGTAACTAACCCATTTTTTTAAACTCTGGTCATTGTTATTAACTTGTATCTTTAATCTGTAAGGTGTGAATTCTTTACAACATTTTTCTTCTACTAGCCCTGTTTCTTGTTGAAACGTAACATTTGTTTTATGTTTTACATGTTTTATTCACCATCAGTTCCAGGAGGAGGCGTGGCAGGAGAAGGGGTTCAGGGGACCGACCAGTAGCCATTGGGGTAGGGGCGTATGACAGCGGGTCTGACCTGTCTCTTGTCAGTGGAAGACTGGAAGTGGGCGTGGCACATGCCTACAGGAGGTCTGGAAATACATCACAATATCTGGAAGTCAGTCAGAGGTAGGTAGTTGTCAAATTTGTAAAATCAACTTGAGAATTACTTTGATAATTGAGCATGTAAGCATGGCTCTTATTTGTACAATGGATCAAATGCACCCTGAGGAGTATGAAATTTTGTGAATATTTCTTCTCCAACTCTTTAGTGGAGACGTATAACTTGTAACCGTAAGTTATTACTATTTTTGTGTGATCTTGTGTTGGCAGTTATCAGTCAATGAGGAGGTCAGTCACCCCACCAGAAAGTGATGATGATGATCGTGATGAAGATGAGGATGAGGACAGCAACGATGATAACAAGAGCAGCAGTGACTCGGGCTTCAAGAATGTCTGGCTTCGGGCTAAGAAACTGGTTGGTCTTGGAAGCAGTTCTGAAGACTCAAATTTGAGCAGCAGCTCAGATGATGATGCTGTCAAGAAAAAAGAGCGGGAGGAGAAAGATATCGATGAGGAGGATGAAGGCATCCAGTCAAAAGAGTCGGACAAGTGAGTAGTCATATACATGTATATCACTTCCACTGAGACTCCCATCCCAGAAATTTTGAAAATAAGAACATGGGAGTTACAACTAGTGCTGTATTTTTTTAGTTCTCTCCCTAACTACTTAATCATGTATGAGTTCTAGACAGTTTTTGGTTAACGATCAATCTTCAGAAACATTTTCTTGTTATAATATTTTTATTCCATAATGAAATGTTGTGTCAATGTTCCTAGATTAGCGATAAACAGGTGATATTTTTACCTGAAAAGATTACTGCCTAGTGCATTTGGATTACTATGAAATAATATAAACTGTGTATCATAATGATCATTCCAACATCTTCTTGCAAGTATTTAGAAGACAAATGTAATGTGTCTGCACCAAATGAGCCCAAATGGCTATCTGAATGATGCGTGCATGATCTGCACAAAACAACTTATCTAAACTCAAACTAGTTTACTTCCATCAGCTTAAAAGAAATGTTGGGATACCTAAACTCAGACTTTCAGACTTCATGCCATTGGTCTTCCAGCTTTCTATGCCCTTGCAGATGAAATCTGGAGGGACCATGAAGCGTTGCCCCTGTCCGTCCGTCTGTCCTTCCTTCCTGAATTGGTTAACACGAAATAACTTAAAAAATGTTTGATGGATTTTTAAAATTTGTGGAATGTAGGTACATGACATTAAAATATACAGATTAAGTTCATATTTGGAATATGCAGGTGCAAGGTCCAAGGTCATAGCTCATTATGTAAATTGGTTTCAACATAAGAACTTAAAAAATGTTGCACAGATTTAAAAACTTTTGGTGTGTACATAGGTGACATTAAAATGCAGGTTGATTGAATTTAGAGTCGGTAGGTCAAAGATCAAACGTCACAGCTCAATCAAATTGGTTTCCGCTTGATAACTCAATAAGAACTTCTTACCGATTGCGTTAAGCAGGGGCATCCGTGTCCTGTGGACACAGCAAATTTCTAGTCTACAGGCACAATCATAAACTTGGATACAATGAAACAGGTCAGCACTATGTTGAGCTGCAAACCTAACAATGATAGAAACAATCCTCTATGTCGGTGAAACATTGCCTACACACTATGGTTACAATTATTATACACAACATATTTTCTAAAAATACATGGCAAATGAAGAGATGAGAATTGCTGCAATTACTTAGTTTTGATTCCACTTAGAATGATACTCCTGCACTGAAACCAAACTAAGTCTGATGACCCCTTTACTAAAGAGTGGGCTGGTCAGCATCTATTCTCATGTTACAATTATTGATAAAGCATTGATCAGACTGTCTTCTTCTCTTTTGCTGCAGGTTTGATAATACATATGAACATCCAAGTCATATGGTTGATAATCTGCTGTATTCAACAGTGAACAGGGGTAAGTAAATTGGAGATGCACTCCTGAAATTTGAAATGAAGTCATTCAAACTATTCGCTGCCAAAGTGTGACGTAACTTGACCTCGGGTCTCGCTCACTTCCTTGACAATGGTTCACGCACTTTCCATAACAACGTATCACTCATACAGTTTACACGGAAACTTCGCTATGACTGCCTGGAAATTTCCCTCAAAATCAACAATTGTAGCAAAAAATAAGGCAAAAGAACATATTTCTATAAAGGCTAAGTTGTCTGAGAACACACTCCAGTACCTGAAATTCCTTAATTTTGTCTGCGTTTCGGATAATTACTCATGAAAATAACACATTTTTCCGTACATTGACACGACGGCCAAAGCAAACTCACGGCCGGTTCAGTGTTCATATCGCGCTCACGCATCGCGTGAACCAGTTACCAATGGTTGCGGCTGGTTGACCTCGGAGTGACGTCACGACTATGGCAGCGAATTGTCACAACTTCTGTGCTCTCAGTATGGTTTGCACTTGATTAGGCCAGCTGTATATCATATCATACAAGCTTGAATTCTGTGTTGGTGATTTCATTTGCAATTAAAGTGATAAACAAAGCAATACAATATTGTTCTCATGACTACAGTTTATTTAAAAGAAAAAAACAAATCAATATTGTGGAAGCTTGACATCCAAATTCACTGTAAAAAAAATTAAAGATCTGAAAAGAACAGTAACTATGTAGTCTATGTTATGATCTACCTGTGTCTGACTGCTACAACAAGCAATCTTATTTTGATCAATATAAACTTAATTCCACAACAGGGGCTCAGAAACATTTGCAAGATGATGAACCTCTGTACGAAACGCTGCGTGGGACCAAGATGCTTGGAGGTAGCATGCCAACCAGGGAGCCCCCTCCCCCAGAACCACCTATCAAGAGCCACCCCTCCCTGAAGATGAAGAAGACAGATAAACCCTCAACATCTTACGATGAGTCGGATTCCTTTACCTCGGTGACGGACGATGAGTTGGAGGGTGTGAAGGAGACCATGGAGGCAGGAGTGCAGTTCACCACGCCCACCATGTCAAGACTTACCAGGGCCAGACTGTGAGTTGAACTGTGATCCCGTCCCTCCTCTTGCCCAGCAAAATATGAATCTTCTGACCACAAAATGAATGATACCGTAAATTAGAAAAATCTAGAATTTTGTTTGTTTGTTGGAAATATAAAGTACAAGTTTTAAAATGATATATAATTCAAGTGATGTAAACCCCATTAAATGGGGACCCTCACTGTGGAATTTATCAGGATGAAAGAGAAAATCGATCTCAACCTCATTGTCACCCAGACAGATTTGCTTGTTCATCATTTTGTAACTTTTGTTTTATCGATCTTGCATAAGTGACCAGAAATTTTTTTTTTAAAATACTGTTTTATAATCCTACAAGAAAAAGGAAATAAAGATGAAATAGCTTATCTCAATACTGTATATGTGGTAATTTTCGCTGTGATTTTATTTTCCCGAATTTCGCGAGTCAGTTATCGCGAAAATTTCCACTTTGGTTCATGTTTATTCACACTAATGAAATTACCACTACATTCGCGAATTTTGAAATTTAGTCCAAAACCGCGAAAATATCTCTACGCAAAAATATTGGCGTATACAGTACTTGAATATTGCAACTTTGATATGAATACTGATTGCTCTCATGTTCATTATTGTGATAGCTCCATGAACATAAGAGAGGAATACTCATCAAAACAAACAAGGAAATAGTTATGCACTATAAAATATATAATACAGACTCCTACATGTACACAAGAAAGAAGAAAAATGTGTGATAATAGTACATTCAAATAAATGAATATGATTAACTAATGCAGTTGTACGTAATGCGTAATACAGACTCCCACATGTACACAAGATAGAAAATAATGTGTGATAAAAATACATTCAAATAAATAAATATGATTAACTGATGCAGAATGTAAAATTCTCCATACTTGTTAATTGACCATGACTCTCTTTATTTTACCTACAGGGAACAAGGTCTATATGACATGAAGAAGCTGGAGGAAGAGAAACAAGAACACCTCAAGTCAATCCAGCCTGCCAGTTCTGGGGACCAGACCAAATCCAAGCATTCCTCACGGGTTTGTAGTATCATGTAGAGACATCGGAAGAGAAGGTAGAGTTACTGCATAGTATAGTTTATAGCTCTTCCGTACAAGCAAACATACCAAGTATTAAAAGCTAAAGTTTGGATTCTGAGTGAGGAATTACTGTTTTGTGTTGAGAATTACCCAACATTATCTCTTTTAGTGTCATGCTTGGAAATGTCCCATGCAAAGTATGTGGAGTTTTGTCAACAGTTGCCTGGCAGAAGGGCCCTAGCATATGTTCCCGGCAGAAGGGCCTTAACACTAAATTGTTTCTAACTTGAAAACCATTGGCTTTTTTCACATGAAATCAAAATAATGTGATATTTTTAGATCCTTCTGTCAGTCTGCAAATATCAAGTAAGGCAATATTTCTCAAATTAGTGCAAATTTACTGTTACTACCCTTCTGCTGGACAACCAATGAGTGATGGTACTCAGAGGGTTAACATTAGGTTTAGTCCATTATACTATCTGTTCTCTGTGAGTCATAGTGAAATTTCATTTGGAGGTTAAAAGGTTTGTTGTATTTATACTGCACAGGTGTCAAAAGTATTTGTTGAATCAATGAAGTTACTTAACTGGCAAATACGTACATGCAAATGTAAATATGCTTAATAAGATATGTTACTATTGTTTGGTTTTATCTTTTCAGTTGTTACTTGTTTGATCAAAATACTGGATCAGACTTATGTTCTTTTCTTTTCTTTTATCTTTCTCCTTTCTTGCCATTCAGTCTTATATACAGTTCAGAGGAAGTCAGCTTTATTGTCATATAAAAAAGAGCATAGTGTCTTACTCTAGTTTGTTTTTCCAAATGCAGACAATGCATGTGCACACTTTTCTCAATGACTTTTTTCTCAGAAACCAAATAAATAAGTATATGAAGCAGTGATATGTTCTGCCATTTGGTTTTTAGTTCTACTTCAATGTGAGATTTCAATTTCAGTTTGCAACAAGAAATGCAAGATTTTTATTATTATTTGTGAGCCGCTCCGACGGTAGGAGGCAAAAGTCGCAAAAATCATTTTCTGTTTTTTGCTTGATTCAAAATCTCCATATTCTTAGCTTTAAAATGATATATAACACTTGAAATATACGCAAAAGGAAAGGGGCGAAAAACGCGACCGAAAGTTCAATTTTTATACAGCGCGCCAAGGAAGTTAACGGAGAAATTGGCGTTTAAAGTTTCACCATGAATTCAAAATCAGTCTGGCGCGGATGCGCCCTTGAATTAGTGATATAATTCCTAAAAAGTCCTTAGCAACCGGGGCTGCACCTGCAACAAAAAAGTTGAAAATTGGCATGGTGACAGACTGTACTCTTTTCCAGTTGTATGCAAAATGTCAAGTTCATTTATTAATGTTTACAGTGGAAAGTTTAATGATGAATGTGACAATGTAATCTGCAGTCATTTGGCGCAAATGTGTCGCTACAATCATAGCAATCTTTAATTTAATTAATGTTAATATAATTCATCATGGAAAAATAGTGTTCTCATAGTTTTTTATATTGATGATGTCCTAAAAATTCTAACAAGAATAACAAACACAAACGCCGTATGTAAATTTAATGCTACAACCCAGTTCTTGCTGTATGTCACTGTATAGCCATTTGCTGCGGCAATTATACCTACAGCTTTTTGTTGTCGTTTCCAGTTTTATGAGAGAACATCACTTTTAGCTTTCACTTGAGTCATGTAAGAATTGCAGAGGACGAATAGTTATGCGAGATCGTTATTTGTTTAGTCTGGAAACCAATAATAATTTGTGTAAGATCGTGCGTTCTGTATTATTTCATAATTCAAACACACCACCTTTCCTATAGCAGAAATGAAAATACTTCCATAGCAATACATGAAATCCTTGTATGCTACTGGTTCTTTTTTTAATTCTCCATGTGTTTTGCTGGTAGAAGTACAAGACCATGTACATGTATATAACTTATGTAGTATTGGTATGCGTGTTTCTCGTAGACCCTTTTATGCTTCTTACGTAACTCTAATCCCTCAACAAAAGAAGTTTGAAACGCTTTCTATAGACAGGGGATTAACACGCGTAGCACTGCCTGGCCGAGATCCGGGTCTATTGTTTTCTTTTTTAATAGTTGTTTGTGTATTATTCACTTTACCAGTTGCAAACAAACTAACTTGAAAGAGAGAACACTCGCCTTTTTTTCAGTTTCAGCAAGATACAATACTTTCTTTAATCATCTCAACTCTTAGATGCAAACCAATGCAAAAAGGAGGCACGAAAATAATTCACACCTCTCTCGTGGTAGCGTCCACTTTATATAAATCTGTGATGTGATCGGCACAGGATTGTTGAAAGAGAGATTGCACATTTTTGTTCTTAAAATTTCCCTTTAGCATTCGGAAATCAAACAGAGAATTCCAAACAATTTCTATGTCACTCAGGAATTTGATTACAGGGGGGGGGGGGAGGAGTGTGTTTAATGAATAGAAATTCTACACAAGCGTTAGGACGGAGTAGCTGTACCCCTCCCGAGCTTATTCGAATTTATTTTCATTCATGTTGTTTGATTAAAAAAGTAAAGCATTACATGTTCACGCATACAGTCACACACCAAGTGAAAAAGCTATACTGGAAATACGCCGCGTGTCGATGTCACGTGACACTGTACTTAGCAACCCGGTTTCGGACGATCGTTCGCTTGAACAACAACTTGACCCGTCGAAAAGGGTTTGGAAAATCGCTGTTTTGGGGTATTTAGAATTCGAATCCAAAGCTGAAACTCACACATTAGATAGAATAGATATCAAACTTTTCAAAACTGAAATAAAAAAAAATTCACCAAAATAGTGGCATGGGTTGGTTTTTGGCGTTTTCTGTGATTTCGTCCGTTGCGACTTTTGCCCCCTACCGTCGGAGCGGCTCACATTTGTCCTAATTTCTCTGTATTTGAAACTATAGTATGAAGTATATTCGCTAAATGTAAGCAATGCTGAAGTTGTCTTCCATTAATTTTTTGTTATTTTCTGTTTGAGTTTAACTTTTATTCTCTTTAAGAGTTTGTAGAACTGAAATTATTTTGTTTACCTTTTTCGTTCCACTCTTCTTTTGCAATTCCAAATGTTCATTTTCTGGTGAGCTAATATTGATGCTTCTTTCTGATAGAATATCAAACTGAACCAAACTTGGGGTATGTTCATGTGGCTTCTACTTTTTAGTTGCACTTTGTGATACATGTGGTAGAATATATGAAATAAACAACAATATTATTATTACCTTCTACTAAAATGATGAGTAAAAATTTCAATTCTTTACAAGTCGTGTAATTGCAGATATACATGTACATGTAATTGATTGGACTCATTTACAAAATATATTGCTTTTATACCAGTAATATGGACCAAATTATTCTAAGTGTGCTATATTGTACGTAATTATCACCTTGAAACTCTGGGATTAATTCAAATTTTTAGACTTTGT